>LGRX02035270.1:0-106880 GCA_001247695.2 Cymbomonas tetramitiformis | reverse complement strand
TATCAAACGATTGGCGAGTGGTCTTTTTTATAATGAGAATTCTCTTCCTTTGCATTTGATGAGCGGCGGGGGTGGATTCGCTATGAGTATTGAACTTTACCTTAATACCAGTCGTGAATCAATGAAAGAAACCGCGACTACTGGGACTGCAATGGGATACACTTTACAAAATGTTGTTATGCAATTATGTGTAACCGAACTTGAAAGTGATGTATGTTCTAAATACGATGAAGCTCTTTGTAGTGGTCAAGCTTTGAAAATTCCATTTTCTACTGTCCGATCGCACGTATCTTCGTTGCAAGTCGTGGGTGGAGACGTTTCGAGTAATCATAATTTATTCGTCAGTGAATCGGTACACGATCTTCAAAAGGTTTTCACAGTTCTTCGGGACATGTGTTTCAAACTATCTATTAAAATACGCATTTTTCCGAGATGATCACGGGGAGCCCAATCTTGCCACCCCCACTGTAAGGGGGGGGGCACAGTGGGTCTCCTGTCTGTCACCCCTCAGCCCGATGTGTCACCAGTGTCCGTTGTCACGTTTGTCACGGTGTGCTATAAAACACTCACCTCAGTATTTTATATCATCTTAGTATCTGAGAACACCTGCCCCTGCGAGACTGTTCTGCACACACGCATTCGACATATATATCGACATATATATATATATCTCACTTCTTGTCAGGTTCTCGGCCACCACTTGTGGGTGTTCGTTTATTGCTTTGGATCCCTGGAGGGCACGTCGAAACTCCTTGTAACCGCCGCACGTCGTCGGCAACTGACGCACGTCGCCGTCAGCAACTACATCTCGACCTCGGCCACCGTTGAAGATCGCGGCCGCGTTCAAAATTTTATCACCAAACTGTTGACAATTTGGGCTACAGTTGTGCCCCGTTGTTTTTACGCAAGTTCCAACATTCCCGATTACGTACTTCCGGCTATGGTGTCTAATCGCCGAAGCCCTCGACCTGTGGTGGAGTCTATCCGCTCCGCGCGTGCCGCCGCGGCTGCATCTGGCTCCCCTGCGGGTTCTGCACTCCCTGGCTCTGCGGCCCCTTCTCCACAAAGGGGTTCCCGCACACCGGTGCAAAATCCCGATCCGGTGGTGCGCATGTCCGCGCTGATCAGCAAGCCGACATTTATCTCGCTGGCTGCCACCTCCGCCGAATTTCATCGAGACGCCTCGGTCTGGGAGTCCACCCCAGTCCGGGCGTCACAACAGTATGAGTACTCCGAGAGGATGGACTACGCCTTCACCTACGGTGAAGAACTCGTGAAGGTCCTCCGCTCCCATGGCTTCAAGCCGCAGAAGGGGTACACACTCGACGGCCCTGACTCCGAGACCGACTTCGCGGTCCTTCTTGGTAATCTTCGCCACGTCCTGTCCCCCATCTCCCACTACGAGTACGACAAGCTCTTCGACCTCGAGCACGAGTACCTCGAGTACCACTAGTCTCTGAACGAGCTCATCTTCATCATCCTCAAGGGCGTCCTCAACGGTACGGCTCTGGCACTCTACCAGGAGTCCGCTCGAGTCCACCCACGCGATGGACGTTGCGCCTTACAGCGCCTACGGTACCATGTCGAGGCCTCCACGGACCCCGACACTTTCCGCTTCTGGACGAAGCTGCGGGAAACGAAGATTAGCGAGACCGCCGACCCCGCCCCGCAGCTTACGGTTCTCCGCGTCCTGGGCGACAAGCATCAACGCCTTCATCCCGGCTACGACGACACTGGACGTGTACAAGATCTCCAGCACGTTCTCAGCCGGTCAGCGGCGAGCTCCCCACACGTGTCCCCACTTAGTTTATCTGGTGGTGCTACGTGAGCTCGCCGCTGGCCAAAGGTTTACATTCTCCACCCTCGCCCTCCGCATTGCCACAGTATGGCAGACCGAGTGCCGGGGCACCTCTCCCGCCTAGCCACTCCTCCATCCTCGGGCGCTGGTGGTGGCAAGGCGCGGGCGGACGGAGCCGGTGGTGCTACGTTCAACGCCGTACGCACCAAGCCCGTCACTAAGCCCGTCGGAGATTGGAAGCCGGCCCAGAACCGCCGCGTCCCTCACTTGATGTGGGAAGGGGTCGGCTATCCGTGCATCTCGTGCTTCCGTATGTGGGGCGTCACCGATGGGCACACCGACACAGAGGGGGTGTGCCCCTACGCATGTGCCGCGTCCTTTGCACCTTCCAGGGGGCCGCCTAATGCTCCGAAGGCGCCGAAGCGCCCCACCGTTGCTGCCTGGGCTAAGCCCGCCGGTGGTGTGCCTCCTGCCGCGGCCCCTGGTCCCCCGGCGAGCCGTGGCTCACCTTCATTGCAGTATGCGGCTGTGGACGGCGATGACGGCGATGGCGACGATGGCGCGGCCGCATTCCCTTTCCGCCCTTTGCTCGATCGTGACGAGCCGGGGCCCATGCCCGACACCTCCGTGGACGACGATGGCGCCGATTGGCCGGCTCTCCGCTCCGTTCCGTGGATCCCGTCGTTCCAGGGTGCATCGACGTCCAGCTCGGCGGCGAAGCAAGATTGAATTTCAACAGCACAGTTCGGAAAAGACCCTTCTCCATGCCTGCACGGTTTGTGATTGACTCTCGAGGGAACCAAGCTCTTTAGAATTAGTTAGCAAAAGACTTTTGGACATCTTGGGATGGCACATGCCGGACTGCTCGGGCCAGTTTGGCTCCTAGACCCTGCAGTGCTCCTGCCTCTTTGCCTGGTGACACCTCAACCCCACGGGGTGAGGTGGTGTCACGGGGAGCCCAATCTTGCCACCCCCACTGTAAGGGGGGGCACAGTGGGTCTCCTGCCTGTCACCCCTCAGCCCGATGTGTCACCAGTGTCCGTTGTCACGATTGTCACGGTGTGCTATAAAACACTCACCTCAGTATTTTATATCATCTTAGTATCTGAGAACACCTGCCCCTGCGAGACTGTTCTGCACACACGCATTCGACATATATATCGACATATATATATATATCTCACTTCTTGTCAGATGACCGAGACGATGCTATTTCCGCGATTTATGACGTAATTCTCACGTAATGTCTTAAAACCCAAACCCCAAACCCTTAACCTGCTGTAATGGGGGGGCCGTAGGGGACCCCATCATCAGATAAATCGGCAATTTTGATTTTTGTGACCCCTAGACACCCCCACATACCCCCTTATGACATTTCCGCGATTTATGACGTAATTCTCACGTAATTCCTTGAAACCTAAACCCTGAACCCTAAAACCTACTGAAATTTTGGGGGGTCGACGTAGGGGACCCCATCGTCGGTTAAATTGGCAAATCTTATTTTTTGTGACCCCTAGACACCCCCACAGACCCCCCGATGACAGGGCTGTCATAATTTCAAATCGGATAGCCAAAGTTAGTCAATGATAGCCAATGATAGCCAAACTATCTCCTAATAGGATCGTCAATAATTCCAGGGGGTGGACTCATTTTCCCCCGATCGATTTTGCCGTATCTCCCATAGGCCATTCGTGTATTGTCGAGCGCTTCATAAATACAACCGTTCCTTAACCGCCAGGGAACCACCAGGAACCGCCAGGGTTCGCCTTGGGGCCTTTGGGCCGACGGACGAGGGTCGAGGGCATCATTTTGCCCCGCGTTGACCAAAAAAATGACCATAAATTGACCAAGCCCAATCCCCCCCTAAAATAGATTTGGGGTGCAATCCATGGTTCCACACTTTATCAATGCCCCCCCCCCGAGGGGTTTGGGGGGGTTCTGCATGACTTGCGTCATTTAGAGGGGTGTAGGGGTCGCGAGGATTTAATGGAATGTGTGAATTTTAGGTAATTTGCCAAGCGAAAAGTGCCACCCAACTTCCACATGGAGGGCACCCAAAGGTTATATTTTCCACCTATGGGACCCCCCAAAGGGCTGGGGGGGGTTGGATTCATGCCTTGTACCGGTGGGGGGGCGGGAATGGGGCATCCGATATGGGGTGTTTTAGCAGTCATATTGAGGTCCCTGATGGAACCCGCTCAATATAACCCCCTATATGGGGGGACAGCCGAGCGCACCCTGTATAATTCAAAGTTCAATATATAAATAATTGTCAATTTATATATTTGCACGGATATATTAATTATACCAGGTGCTACAACAATTATAAAAACATCCTAAATTTAATAAGTCCAGGGGGTGGACTCGGATCCAATAAAGAGATATGGATCGCCAAAACTGATTTTTTTTATTGATGACATCGATCGAACAAGGATATCGAAGCGCGATTGCGGTGATGACACGGGCCAAATCCGATAAAGGGGGGCTCGCTTAAATATGGATCGCCAAAACTGATTTTTTTTATTGATGACATCGATCGAACAAGGATATCGAAGCGCGATTGCGGTGATGACACGGGCCAAATCCGATAAAGGGGGGCTCGCTTAACTCCTAATAGGATCGTCAATAATTCCAGGGGGTGGACTCATTTTTCCCCGATCGATTTTGCCGTATTCATGGAGAGTACAATATTAGGTACCCTATAGTAGTATCTAGTATTAGTGACTCCTCGTAGCACTCACCTTTAGCATCGCGGTGTCGCGGTCGCGGTGTCACGCGTTATGACGATGACACTGCGACCTGCGCCCGACTCTCAGACAATCTTCCCTTCGTAATAACTTGGCGGCGCAAGCCGCCAGCCCTCACTTGGTAATATTATCCGCACGCCTTGTCCTTCAGCTGCCTGCCACTCTGTGGCAGCTGTCGCACCGCCTTCTTTCCCACCTTCATATAGCTAGTATATTTCGGGTTTCTCATGAGGTTATGGGCCTCGCTTACGCTTCCTCTGTTTGTTTCAGATTTCTGATCAGCAGATCTTGGGATTCCCGCTTTTCCCTAGCTTAATTTTACAGCCGGCATGGCTCCTCGCGTTCTCTTGCCCATTTCGGCCGCTGCGACCTCTTACAGCGACTTCTGGGGAGTGGTGACCCCAGTAGTCACAGTTATTTCGGGATTCGGTCTCCCCGGAATTTCTTAGCCTTAAGTGGGAGTTGTGACCCCACTTTTGGCACTCAAATTTCAGCCGCATCCCTGGCTTATCACGCAGCATCAACTCCGAGTTCGCTGAATCCAGCCGCGCTGTCCGCTCTCTACCTGTTTTCTGATCGCCCCCCTACTTCAGATCCTGAAAATTGATAGTGCCAACCCAATTCGCCATCGACTGACGATTTTGCCACCTTCGAGGTTTTTAGAGGCAGCCGTATTTTTATGTAGGACAATGGACTTCTGGGAAGTAGCAACCCGTCGACCGGGCATCTTTACTTCAAGAACCTTTGACCTTTACGTCAATCTTTACTAATCAGCCATTTGGCAGATTTTCTGGCCAGATTGGTAGGCAATTTAATTTAGATTATTTCTCTCTGATTTTAGATTAACCCATTTTTCATGTTGATTTTAGATTAAGCTTTTTTTATGTCATCTGGCTATTACCGGTGCATGCATCCATGACGCTGTACTGTACCTGTTGAGCTATCGCCATGCCATGCGAAATATTACACTGAAGAGTTGTCTTGCCGTGATGTCCATATGTCCGAATGGAACCAAAAACCGTCCGATTTTAATCGAACGGTTTTTGGTTCCATTCGGAAAGATTCACGGCCGTGAATCTAAAAGTCACGGCCATGAATAACGACTCTTTCCGCATAATGACTTTTATTATTTGCCATCTTTGCCACAATAGACACTCACGGCGTGTTCTGCTTGAAAACAAGTAAGTAACTTGAAGCCTTGAGCTTCAAGTTACTGAAAGATATGTATCTTGGCAGTATGTGTGCCAAGTTTCGTGCTCTAGGACGCAATCCTGAAAGCCGCGAGCAGACATGTGATAGTTGATAAGTCACTTTTCGCCGACCAGCCAACGTTTGCACCTCCGTTCGAAAAACTTCAACAGTCTGTATGATATTTTTATTGAGATAAATTGTGTATAAGCATCAAAATCCTTGTTAAATCAAGTAAACCCACCAAATAATCCAGCCAAAATTTCGTAACCATTTTTCACTATGATTCAAGCCAGCCAGCCCCTTGATTTCTTATTTTGGCAAATTTCTTAAGAAATTAAAGCTAGCCAGCAAATTTCGTCAAGTTGTGACCCCCCAAACGCCGGTGGTTTCTTATTGCTATTATTTCTATTGGTGAGTGATTACCGTAGGTGAGTGGCCACCAGGCTGCAGATGGTGACTTCCGGAGACACACCGTGTATGAGGTGTTATTAGGGTCTAACCAGAAGTCCTCTAGCATCTTCATCAACATCCTTTGGATGATGGAGTTGATGAAGGGCGGGTTGGCCCAGAAAGAGCGCCCGCACCAGACATGGTCCTCAGCAGGGTCCTCGGAGGGAGTAGTAATGCTGGCACTGTGTGTTACCCCGTGGGTAGGGGATGCCGTCTGTGTAGAGGTCTGTGTCACAATAGCCGTATGGACTGTGCTGAGCAAACTGTCTATAGGCGGACCTAGCAACCATCCAGTCGACCGTGCCCTTCTCTGCAAGCTCTGAAGGGGCAGGCTGCAGGAGGGGTCTCCTCTGTGCTATGGAGTGGGCAGATGGGGTGGCTCGCCAGCTGCTGGGGTGTACAACATAGTCTCTGCCAGTGTCATAGAGGTCAAAGAGAGAAGCACCGTGGTGCCATGTGAGGTCGATGAAGTCAGGGGAGCGGGCCCCGTGTCTGAGCATCTGGCGGACTGAGAGGAGGTTTGGGGCATTTGGATCATAGAAGGCTTGGAGAAATGGGAGTGTGATCCAAGTGCCGTCGGTGTACTGGAAATCAATGGAGGCTGTGCCGACACTGTGAGGCCTGTAATGCTGATCCGAGGCTGTGGTCATGCTGGAGGTGCACGGGGACAACTCAGTGAAGAGCTCCCTGTTATTCAGGAGGAGATGTGAGGCTCCTGAATCTACAAGGAGGTGTCCGTGCGTGTTGGAGGCACGGCGGCCTTTCCCAAGCAGAGGGAGGAACACCGGTGTGCCGTGGTGACAGTGCGGGGCACCGTCGGTGCAGCTGAGGTCTCTCCCCACGGCGCTGCAACCGCAGTATCGTAGACCTCAATGCTGATCTGTGGGGCCCAAATGGTTATCATCAAAGACCTCAAACTGGGCCCAATCCTCCTCAGGGTCGTCGGTGCAATATGAGGGGTGTGTTAGGCTATAGTTCTCAAGGAACTGATTAATGTAACAAACCCCGGCTTTTCATGGTACCGCGCCGGGTTTGTCCAGCTGGTGACACATTGTGACACAGGTGTGACGTACGCATGACAGATTATCGTATGTGGCACTGGCGATGCAGACTGCTGATGACAGTTTATGGCTGGTTTCAGATGTGACACAGAACGCAGAGTACAGCCAGGGGTACACTTTGTGCACTGGTGGATCCAGGCTCTTGATAATAGTATTATTATATGTGTATCGCGACAACGACGTGCAATGGTTCTTGCGCATCCTTATGAGTCCTGGTGAGCCCAGGGGCACAATGTGCACTGGTGGAACCAGGCTGTTCTCATCGACCCCGTGGTGTTTCTGTGAATCCATACTCCAAGTGAAGCCAGGGGCAGGCATCCTGCACTGGTGGATCAAGGAGGCTGCTCCGCGCACGAGAACGTTGCTTTGTGCTGCATCACCAGGCTTTGGTGTGGCGAACTGGCTTCTGGCACACTAGGCTTAGGTCATCCTCACGCAGGATGAGCTTCGGATATTTTGGCTTTTGGCACACCAGGCTTTTGGCTTCAACGTGGCAGACTGGCGTCGGTTATTTTGGCTTTTACATAACAGACTGGCTTCGGTTATTTTGGCTTCTACGTAACAGATTGGCTTCGGTTATTTTGGCTTTGACATAACAGATTGGCTTCGGTTATTTTGGCTTTGACAACAGACCGGCTTCGGTTATTTTGGCTTCTACGTAACAGATTGGCTTCGGTTATTTTGGCTTCTACGTGGCAGACTGGCTTCGGTTATTTTGGCTTCTACGTGGCAGACTGGCGTCGGTTATTTTGGCTTTTACACGACAGACTGGCTTCGGTTATTTTGGCTCTTGGGATATAAAGCTTATCTATATACGCCCGAAAGATGACCAACGGTGCGTTCATGCCGTGGGGATGCCATCATATTTAGCACGCACACGCCATGCTATCGATTTTAGCATTGGTGCCCTCAAGCTGTAGCATCTAAATCTATTGTACAGAGCAGGAAGTTGGGATGGACATCTACATGGGCGAGCAGACATACATGCTGCGGCACGATGTATAAATCATTATCAATAGTTTATCTAATCATTCTACGACACTGTTAAACTTGTATGGATACTATTTTCCTAATGAATCAGTCGATTTGCATATGGCAATCGAATTTATGACTCTGGTTAATAGGGAGAGAGCATGCCATCCGTGCTGCCGTGGTTAGGCAAAAGTGCAAGTAACCCTACCAGTATTCAGCAAAACCCAACTCACCAGACTGGTTTAGGTCATAGGCTAGGCGAGCCTGAATACCCTTTCAAGTGCAGATGCAATAATTTCTATATGAGTTCTATATGATCTCTAGTAACCAGCCAAAATAATTCGTCCAGGTCCAGGTTTCCGTTGTTTCTTCTTTCCCATACACTCCTATTGGTCTTGGTGAGGTCGGGGACTTCACCGACTCATCAGTAAACTCCTGCTTCGCCTGATATTCCCAGAGGACCCAGTAATTCACAAGTTAATTGCGCCACTTCGCATTCGCTTTCCAACAGTTTCCGGTGAAAAAGGCATTTGATGTGTCCACGGAGGGCTGGCTGAACTAAAGACAACATTGTGAAAAGGTCACCCTTTTACAGGTGTCAATACAATTTGATCCCTTCGCTTCTTCATGAAGCAATTTGAAGCTGCGTGCACACTGGCAAATTATTCAAACTCGCCTCGAGTGCCCTTTTCAAGACGCTCATATGAGTTCGTATGCAACGTGTAAATCTCTGCAATTGTAGTGGACATAGGGTATTATAGGAGCAAATTAGTTATTGCACAGTTGGTGCAAAGTGCCAAGAAGCCTTTTTTGCCCCTTTGCCACAGTTACATTTTTCCCCCACATGAGGGCCATGGTAAGGGGTCAACCTCACTGGACGTTGTCCATGCGCTCAAAGGGTCTGCCAAAGGGAAAATACAACAGACTCGTGGGTTAACCATCTTCTCCATCTTCTCGCTTTTCTTCCGCTCCTGCACTTCCAGGTGTTGCGCACAAGTGCGACATGGCCCGCAACTAAGCTCCCACTGGGCCTCTCTGGGAGCATGTGCGACACTGCCAGTCATCAAGTTCCAGTGGTTTGTTTCAGTGAGTTCAACCCGAAGTATGCAAATTTTGTACTGCAGACTTTGTACAGAAGAATTGTGTTGAGAAGGGGAGCACCTCTTCCAGTCGAAGCTGCTCTTCTCTTTCCGCCACCTCTTCCAGTCGAAGCTGCTCATCTCTTTCCGCCATTTGCTTCCGAGCAGTCTACAAGGAGCAACCAGACCGTGGCGTTAGCCTCAAAAATGGAAGGACGTGCACTCAACGGGTACACTACTCTCGAAAGAGGTTCGGCTTCAATTCAAACATTGTTTTGAAGGCCTGTGTTTGTCCTTTGGCCCCCAGGTTCACTAACCTCCTTAAGATGGCACCAGATTTGACTTCAAGGTGGAAACGATTCTTCGAATCAGAAACATTTTTTCACATCAGGTCGGAAAAGAAAACCCGGGTTTCCACTACTTGCATGAACCCAATACTTTCAGAAAGCATTTAATTTCTAACTATTCAAAGAGCCACGGTGTCCAAATGAATATTACTGTTGCAATAAAGAAATGGATTCGGCGACGGGACTTGTACCGAGATCTCTACTTTCAGTAATTCGAGTTCAAGAGTCCCTTTAGAGAGCGCCTGTTTGAGTGCACCAACAAACGGCGTCATTCAAAACTTTCGAGATAGGTGTTCTGCTTAGGAATCAACTAATTGAGACAAGCGTGCTTAGCTCACTGTAATCATTGGGTAAGTATCCTCTCGGGTTTTCACGAGCTCCATTTACATAATGTCGCAGTACATCGCAGATTTTGCAGTGTGGTTCAACTGAGAATTGAACGCGTAACGTAAAAAAAGAAGGCAAACATTGGATGGATATGAGCGTTACCCGTCCTATTTTGTCGTCTTCATCGCTCTCCACGTCTGACTCACCATCCTGATCACTTCCCATATTTCCCTGTTTTAAACAGCAATTGTGGTGGCTCTGAGGGTTATTTACCTGCCAGCAAGGAGGCTTCACGCCAATCGCCTCGTGACCCATAGAGAGTTCAGTGAAACTCTCCATGGGTCTCGTTCTAAAATGAAGTAATAAAGAATACACGGCATCTGTGATGTTCGAGCTGCTTTATTGAGCGCGCATCAAGTTGTATGCAGCGGTGAGTTCCAACATAGGGCACCTCACTGCGAAAGCCCTACACCAGAATAACTAAATACAGTGAGAAGTCTGAGGATATGAAAGACCTCAATAAGAATAAATTTGGCGGTGATCGCTTTCGGGGGTAGGAATATCATCCAAGTTCCTGAAGCGTCAGCTGGGCAGATGCAAAAGCGCCTATCAGTGCTACTATCCTTTGCATGCTGCCTTCACTATGGTCAGGAACCTGATACGCCTAAACTCTTGTTCAGGCTGCAGAATAATAGGATGAGCGTTCACTGCGAATGAGGCATTATCCACAGGACATATACTGCGACTCGCCGACGGAGAAAATTGACAGCCATGCGAGCAAACTACTCGTTCAAATGCTGTAAAGGTCTGCATGACCTGTGAACTAGGCCACCTTAGGGTTCTTGAATGGCCGACATGCCACCGCAGAGCAGGAACTTTTTGTTGGACCATAGAAGTGAACGTGCAACTTATTCAGTGATCACTTGGATTATCTACACCCTTTTCACGTGAGCTGGCAGGCCTTATCCATAAATCAATGTATCCGACAGGTTGGTACGACATGAGCAAGGGCATACTTCACCCTCGATGCGGTTGAAAGCTATGTTATGGTATAACTGTGAGGGCGCCAAGCAGCCATGCGGATGGGACACCGAGCAACCCGATAGCAAGGCCAGTTTTTTACGGGACGGGTTTTACGGGACAGGTATGCGATCCTGACAGCTTGTTCACAAATCAACATAGTTGAATCGGGCAAAATGAAGCATGCACATCATAAAACATCCAAAACCTATTTACTCACATCCTAAAAGAAAAACACCTTTCCGTTGATATCCTTTGACGCGGTGATAACGCAACGCTGTGATGGCCATGATAGCTCAAACGCAACATGACATCCACGTCACAGCTGAACTGATATAGTTGTTGCCACGTCACAGCTCAACTGACATAGTTTTTGCCACGTCACAGCTCAACTGATATAGTTTTTGCCACAGTATTTTCCGACAAGCCTGGAATTGCCATTATCAAACTCACAGGTTTCAAGAGTGGTGAAAGGCGTCGAGGAGGACACTTTCGTAGTGTAAGGTCCGACACCAGTTACATAGCACGCGCCTACAACCTAGGCGTTGGTTTCCGAGAGGCCAACCAACCGCGTCGACATCACAGTGCGCAAATGGCTTTATCAAACGGCAAAAGGACTCTCCCGAGTGCGATCATGGCGCTCTACGGTTCCAAACGACAATCAACATTATTAGACAAAGGGTACTTCACCCACCTCTTCTCTAAGCGTATTCGCACTTTGAATTGTTGTCGCAGCAACAGTCGACTGCGAAACGTGCGGTAAAAACATAAAATCAGGGCCACATCGTACAAGTAAGCCAACAAAATCAAAGATGAGCAGGCATCGAAAACAAGAGGCCTTTCAAGCACGAACCATGGGAGAAATTTCGCAAGACTGAGTCCGTAAGTGTTCGAGCATGAAGGGGCAATACCCTATTTTCCGCATCTCGCGTCTTCTTCAAGCTAGGTGTAATTTGGGTGCGAGCTCCCCGTCGGGCACTCATACGCGCGGCAGATGGCACGTAAGCTTAAACGCCGTTCCGAGAATGACAATCAAATCCTGTTGTCTTTCGTAAGTTTACCCATCTTACCCTAGACATCGAGAAGCACAGTGGGATTTCAATGATCGGCAAATCTACGGCAGTTTGTTACAGCCAAGTCGCACAGAACAAGCGCGACAGGCTACAGGCTTTACTTGACCTGCGGACGGAGCGACATCAACAAACCCACCACACACCACGTGACGCAGTTAGTCAAAACAATATGTAAAAACGAAAACACAAACGAAACTATAACTATCGGTAACTAAGTGCACGCGATACTATATGACGTATTAAACCCTAAAACATACCTGTGGATACGCTCGGACCTACCGTATCTATTCTGACGGAGCAACAACGAATAAGAACAACCTATAGACGCAGAAAGACGGCGCATACATGGCCCTATCTCTGCTGGACGAATAGTTACGGACAATACCGAGTTAACCGCTCGACGCTCGAGACGCGTCTTGCCCTATGAGACTCCGACAGCGTGTACACAGAACTGGAAAAGATAGACTGACGACCCTTAAAAGAACTTAAAAGACTTTCAGTAGTCTTATTGTCTCAGAAAAGCAACCTGACGAAGGAGTGCTGGCGTACTCCGAAAGCTTAAACGAAAAGATTTTTTCGAGTTTGTTGCTGCCATTTGAGATATATACTAGTCTCAGACGACGACCTACGCTCTAGCAAGGGTACTCCAGCTACGACTGCGTGTTCGTCCACGAACCAGGAGCACACCTCTATCTTTTCGTTTGACTCGACTACTTGCTTTTCTATCTGTGCTGCACTAAACATGGCAGGCCACAGTTCTATGCGTTATTATAACGACCGAGACCCTCGTAATGAACGCCGTGGCGCTGAACCCCGTGATGAACGGCGTTATAGCCGTGACCGTCGCAATGGTCGTGAACTTTCTCCCCCTCCCCGCAACTTTTCGAGAGGAGGTCGTGGCCGTGAGCGAGACCGTGAACGGGAAGACCGAGAAGACTCACGAGAATCAAGACGCTTTACTTCATCTAACCGTACTGCGGCTAGGGGCTCTCCCTTTGCGTCACCTGTTCGACAGCGATCCCCACGATTTGACCGGGACTTTGGCTACGAAAAACGTTTTCGTAGTGAGGTGCTTAAGTTTTTCTACGACGGACCGAAGAACGCTGCCCCGAAGGACATCGCACTTCACTACAGTGTCACCTCCCTGGAACTAACGAACCGCTTCCAGTTCGAGATCGTCCTCCCCCTTATAAAAATGGGGAAAGCTGGGGCTGTCAACGACGACCTCCTCAAGATGACGAAGATACGTCTTGGACTTCCTGTGGACGCGGGTGTGTACGAGAAGGGCAAGGGTAAGGAGACTGGACCTTCCCTGGCGGAGAAGGCCATCCTAATGGCTCAACAGCAGGCTGCCGAGAGCAGTGAAAGACAAGCTGCGCAAAATACTGCGCTGATGAAGACTATGGCGGGACTCGTGGTGAACCTCACTAAGAACATTAACCCCCCTGCGACTGCTGCTCCTACCACTGGCGCTGGACCCTCGAGTGCACCTGAGGGACCTAAGACGCCGAAGAACTCACCGGCTGAGAAGACCGAGACTGCGGTTGAGACCAAGTGGGGCGATATGGCCTACTCCGACTCTGATGATGGCGAGTTCATTGAACCCGAGGAGGAGACTAAGGACACTGAGACTGTTGACACCGAGTCCGAGGTGGCGATCGAGCCAGCTCCCAAGAGCCCCAAGACTGCTGGTGGGAAACGTGCGAGGACCCCTACGGCGAAAGCCAAGGGGAAGGCTAAAGCGACCTCGGGTCCTACTAACCTGACGCTCTGCATGTTGAAATGACCCGAATCAAAGAGGCACACCCGATCAAGCAACCTGAGGAACTTAAGGCCTTCAGGGTCGCTCTTTCGGACGCAGGCATTACCTGCACGGGTGACCTAGGCAAGAAGCAGGTGTATGACAAGATGGTTTTCGCTCTCGCGAAATTTATGATGGGCGATTTCCAGGAAAATGCTGCTGCCGCGGAAAATGCCTGACTATCTCACTCTCTAGCCACACTAGGACAGACGACTACGACCTTGAAGTTAGGGCCTCCTAGTGAGAATGGCACATATACATTGGGTGACACTCCAGCCGGAGTGGGATGACAGGGCGACACATGACAAAACCTTCCAGTGGCGCAACGGGAAAACGAGCAGACTTTGAAAACCCAGGGGAAACGCTATTTTTATAGCTTTATGACAAGAAACCCCGAAATTTAAAATGACCGTTCAAATTTTGAACTTGTAGGGTCCAAAGTAACCCTCACAGCTGTCGAATGCCCCGTGGACCTTGCGTTGAGGCGCCGCATAACGTATCTTGCCCCAGTGTTAGTGCTTTTCGAAAATTGGCAAAATTCGATGAATAATCTGTAGCGTAGCATCTCTTGGGACATGTGAGGTGTTTGAAGGTGCAGAAGCCTTCATAGTGATAACAGTAGGTGGGTTCTCGAGTCTCGACCTATCTTCTTGCTTACTCTCTTCGCAATTCCACGAATGTCGCACGAAAATTCAAGCGGAAAGGCTTCAGTAGTTGCGCTGACTAATGAAGATCTTTTACGCTTATTACGCGGAGAGCAAAACGTCCTCAACACTGTGAACTTACCTTCGACATATGAGGCAGTTTCCGAGGTGAAGGAGCGCTTGGACGAGTTGGCGCTCCCGGTGGGCGTGAAGGATTCATGGGCGACCGTTCTTTTGATCTATCACGCAGCAAATTGTCCTCACGTACCTGATCCTACTGGAAACGCCGACGTCTTTCGAAAGTGTAGCCGCAACCTCTCCAGACGTATGGCACTTCACCACGAAGTTGTACGGAAAGCGGCGAGCATCAAGCGTCCATTTCTCCAACAAAAAGCAGTGCTGGTAGATCTTTGTCCACGAGCTTCACACAATCAATCCCAACCTCAAACGGTGTCTCGTGACACCGTGAATAAACGGAGTCAAAAAGTCGACCCTTCTATCGTCCAACGAAAACGACAACGTCAAATAGAGGTCGACGTTGCCTTGCGGAGGTCGTATGCCAAGAAGACGACTTCGGCCACACGTCTTAAAACCGCGGCTTGTGATCTCGTTAGGGCGGTGTACGATGGCGAGGTCACCATAGAGCGCATGGAAACCGAGTTTGCTGCGAGAACTCGTGCGAGTGATGCGAGGGTTGAAGAGTTAGAACGAAAGGTGAAGCAAGTGCAATCTACATATCAGGTGAACATACAAAGCATTCACTTTCGTCCGCTTACGTTCACATTTCGTTGTGCTTGTGAATGCATTCTTCGTCAAACGACCGAGTACCTACTCACAGCTGTTCCGTTCTGTCCGACCCTCTCTTACGAGAGGTTCTGCCCTCTCGAAGGTGCCGCTCGGACATAAAGCAGTGGGTTGGGGAAAAGTACAACCAATCCAAAAATCCAAAATCCAAAAAATGAAGGAGTTTCCCCAAAGCTTTTTGGCATAATTTCTCTGGTCATACCCTTACGACTTTTGTTGATTTTCATCAATTTTCGCATATTTTTTTCTATATACCAAATATACTATGTGAACATACGGTATTTATGGATAATATCAAGGACCGAGCACTGCGAGCGTCCTTACGGAAAACTCGTCAGAGTTTTCCTTTCCATGTCACAACTATAGACACGCCCAACCCTGGGGTCGGGGGAAGACCCCCTCGCAGCCCCGACAAAGGCCTTCCCCCCCCCTTGCGCTCTCAGCCTCGCCACTTCCCTGCCACTCTCAGACAGTCATTCCCACGTCCGCGCTCAGTTGTCACCATTTTCCCCCACTCCGCAACATCGCTTTTCCCCAAGTGCGCCCGTGTGCCAGTTATACCGGGCGACGTATAATTTATACCAGCCACACCACCGCCCCAATTTCACGCTCAGATACCACCAGCAATCCACGTCAGCCCGATGTAAATCTTGCTTCAGCAAACCACCAGGAAAGCAGATGCCAGTACCTACGTCCGAGGGCAAGCCTTCCTGACCGCTACCCTTACAGGAGCAAACCTCACAGGCCCATTCCCTTTCGCGAGGCGAAACTCCGTGAAACCCGCGATCAGTACGGCGCCCCCCAGACGACCCCTTCCTCATAATCAGTTATTCGCCCGATGACGCTTGTCACGCATCTTAGTTATACCCAAAACACGCCAACGCGGTACAGTTTGAATCATATACATCTTTATCAATAAGGAACGCAAAGATATCAAATAAGGCGTTTACTCCAGGTGTTGTAAATCCCGAAATAACAAATGAGTAAGTAGTTCCACTAATATTATCGTTTTGCGTTTGGATTGCAATCGGGATATAATCCCAAGTCACATTTTCTTTGTAGATATTATAAAATTGGTCGTTTATAAAATATAATAATTTGTTATCCGTGTTTGTATTTGATGCAACATGACTCCTTGAAATATCCATATTGAAATTCCCAGCATCTATATCATTTTGGGTTAGTGTTATCTCGACTTCACTAACAAGTATTGCGTTAACACCATCTTTTAATACGATTTTGAATACATCGCCAACAAAGAAAGATACAAGATTTGTAAATATTATTTTTAGTTCTTGGTCTTGACTGTCCAATGTATAGACGATCGTATAATCGGCGTTTGGTGCAGGAAGCGTTGTAATTTCGAATGCGGTATGTTCGCTGAATCTGCAAATAATTTATTCAAGGATGGTATTCCTGTATTCAATAGAATTTTGATCAAATCAGGTAACGGTTCGGTGCTCGAAGATATTACTGATTTTCATCTATTAGAACGAGTGTTTAATCTTTTGAAAGACACGACAAGCAAATCTGTAGACGATAGCCTCGAAGGTTATTACGATCAAAAAATCGAATCGTCTAACCGTACTACTGTTCATATTGGAACACTACAACACGCTGGTCGTACGTATATCAAACGATTGGCGAGTGGTCTTTTTTATAATGAGAATTCTCTACCTTTGCATCTGATGTCTGGCGGGGGCGGATTCGCTATGAGTATTGAACTTTACCTTAATACCGCTAAAAAAATGAAGGAGGTGCCCCAACGTCATTTTGCATATATTCTCTGGTCATCCCCTTACGACTTTTATCGATTTTCATCAATTTTCGCATATTTTTTATTGTATACCAATCTATACACACCAATCTTCATATATAAGTGAGTTTCCCTAAAATCAACTTCAAAACTTCAAAATGTGAAATATTCTCTGTGATTATTTGAATTTCCGTTCCTTAAAGTTAAAAAATGATTTTCTGAAATTCCAATTTTAACTTTAAGAATATATTTTTCCCTAAAAATTCCTGTCATTCCGTTTCGTTTCGTTCGTCGAGGTTATCGCATTTCGCATCGCTTCGCATCGCTTCGCATCGCAGGTTTGGTTTTTCTAAAATCCTAAAAGTCCTAATTCCTAAAATTCTTATTCGTATTTTACTTTTTTGATATTGCAGATCCAACAAGCTAATCTGCAATTATTTTTAGTATGTCCTCTATCATTATCAATTCTGTCCAATGTCAAAATTCCTTGATGTAATTCACATCCACAAGCAAAACAGATATTGTTCCCAGATTCTATAATATCTTTGACATCTTCAGTACTTAAATCACATGTCCTATGTTTCTTCTCGTCTTGCAATTTGTAAGATTTGATTTTATTGTTGATAAATGTATTGGAATATTCTATATCAACTTTTTCGTTTTGCGAATCTCCAAATACAATGTAATCTTTGTTCGTTGTTCTTGTCAATGCTGTGTATAACATTCTATTTGTCATTTTTTCTAATTCCCAAATACAAAACAAGAAGTCAAATGTTTGTCCTTGTGATTTGTGAACTGTCATTGCATGAGATACTACATATTCTTTGTGGAAATCTTTGATCGAAATGGTATATTCTTCATTTGTATCTGTGTTGATAACCATAATATTTTCATCGTTCCAATCAATTACCTTGAACTCTTGGTTATTGAAGATACCGAGTTTTTTCATATTCTTACAAGACATTATCGGTGTATTCTTTCTAATCTTGACAGATTGAGCATACACGTTCGCTTTCAAATCTTGGTCTGTACATTCTATATCCAAACAATCACCTGGTCGATTGTTCATAATGATATCATTGATTTCCTTTCTCTTTCTATTTGTGAAACATAAATGTCTTTTTGATTTCCAGATATTGAAATTTCCAAATACGTGTTTATTGACTTCTCCTGTGTCGTATGCGTGTTGACTTATGGATGTCATTGTTGTATCAGACCGTTTGTTAATAGTCATTTCGATTCGATTGTGATCACACAGGTATTTCATCAAATAACAAGTTTCATAATCGTAATTCTCTTCACATACTGGAGGTAGTTGCTTGAAGTCTCCAAAAAATATATATTTTAAATTCGGGCATTGTTGTTTTGCTAATTGTAAGAATCCAAGTAGTGTGAACCCAACCATACTGATCTCATCCAATAAGACATAATCCATACTCTTTAACTTTTTCAACATTTTCGAACAGATTTTACTGTCGTGTCCAATTCCTAAAAACTTGTGAATTGTTGTTCCTCCAATATTCAAGGCAGCTTTATTTGTCGGTGCGAGAATCGATGATTTCATGTTTCGTTTATCAAGTTCGTTTTTGAACATTTTCAAGAGGTGTGATTTACCAAATCCGCCCGATCCATTGACCATAAATGACTCATTCTTATCCAAGACTTGTTTAACGATATCATTGAAGTTTTCAAAATTATCCTCTTTTGATTGTTTCCAATCATCGAATGATAACGCTAATTCCTCGTCTGCGGCATCTACAAATGATTTTGTTTTACTTGGAGGTCAGGAAGCTGCTGTGAAATTAAACAGTTATCAATATCGTTATTCTACTAATTATTACCCAGCTCAGCGTGTCGACCTTCAAGGCGGATCGGTTCAAGCTTTGATGAACGTGATGGATTCACTTTATATGGTAAAAAGTGGTACGCCCTTCGTCGCTACGAGTAGAGCTGCAGCACTCGAACCGAGATACGAACAAGACTCATTTATGCTTGTGCAATCGTTTGAAGGCTCTGGCGATAATAGACTGATTAGTGGGATGAATACCTCGGCAAGCGGTTCGCCAATCCAACTGGATCTTACTATTCAAAAAACCTCGGTTGGTCCTATTACGCTCCAGGCTTTCACGTTTGTGGAATCGGGCTACAACCTTGTCATCAATCCTGGAGGTTCTGTTAGTCTTGTGAATTACGAATGAAACATATACTATAGAGAGATTCTATAAACTATTTAAAAATAAATATTGTATATTATAGATAATGCCTTTTAACATTTATGAAAACGATGATAGATATTTCGTATCTGTAACCGAAAAAGGATACCGAAGAGTTATTGAAAAGGAAACTGGTCAAATAGTTCGATATATGAGAACTAAAGAAGATATGAACGAATGGTCTAAGAAATATTATCAAGATGAAAAAAATGCTGATAAACAGAATCGCAGTTCATTCTTTCGAAGAATGTACTTGCAAAAATTAAAAGTTAAACCTCAAAAGAGAATGATTCTAAAACACGATATCAAAGCTATCGACGTAGTAAATGTATATAACAAACTTTTAGTCGAACACCCTGATGAAAAAGAACTATTGACGGAACGATATAAAGATATTTTAGGGCTGATTTTAAAATTCAATTCTTAAATCTGACAATTTGAAAAAATTAAAAAATATTATAGGGAGAGTTTTTGAAAATGTGTATTATATAGAAAAGCATTTAAAGTTAATTTCTCTATATAATATATAAATGAATACCTCCACTGAAATTAATATCTCATCTAATATAACAACGATGCAATATAAAACTATCAACGATAAACTATATTTCAAAACAAATAATGGAAAACGGTATAGACCGATATTCAACAAGAACGGAAATGTTCAACCTGCATTTACCAAGCTAATCAAATCTAACCCAACTCTACCTTTACCAAATACCAATTTCGATTATGTATTTGATACTAAAAACAACAAGTTTATCAAACGCAGCAAAGTTTTGGACAATCGATCTAAAACTGGTAAACTTGTCAAGAAATACAAAGATTTTGAAATCAAGGACAATAAACTTCAACCCAAGAAGAATTTTGCAGATAAAGCAAACATCATTGCTCGAAATTACAGGAAATATCGTGAGAGAAAAGCTTTACTCACACCCGTCGACAGTGCATTTAATAGTAGCTTTGAGGTTTACACAATCGATGTTGATTACTTCAAAGGCACAAAAGTAACAGCTCAAGAGGTCATCAACCATATTCAAAATACCGACATATTTTACCAAATTAACCAAGTTTTACAAAAGGTTTTACGAGATGGTCCAAAGAAAATATTTCCATCTTTCAAAATTAGAGTGGAAAACACGCAAATGAAAATGATTGACAATATGACTAAAAGTATAAGAGCCGAAATTTGTAACACACCAAATGATTTTTTCAATTATTTATTTCATAACATAAACGGTCTGTTAATGGAGATGGAATATGTATATACTATTGAAGTTGAACAATTGTTTTTGAGTGTGTCGAAATACAATGCGATCCGCGGGTCTTCATACAAGTCAATTCCCGAATCTATCAAGAACAAAAAAGCAATTGTCAATATCAAAAATGATGATAAGTTTTGTTTTATCTGGTCAGTATTAGCTTCTATGTATCCCGTTGAAAAAAATAGTGAAAGAGTAAACAAATATACAGAACATTTTACTAAACTCAAGTTTAATAAAAAAGATTTCCCGATGGAAGTTAATGGCTGTCACATTTTGAAATTCGAAAAAGACAATGAGCTGTGTATTCACATATATACAAGTGAAGCCGATGGTAAAGACATTAGACCCTTAAGAATCAGCAACCAACCATTTGATAAGATCTTGCAATTATTTTATTATGATAATCATTACTCTTGCATAAAGAACTTCAATAGATTTTGTGCAGATGGACAAAATCAAAAATGTCATAACTGCCCAAGGTGTTTGAAATCTTTTAGATATATTGAAAAACTAAATGAGCATATTGAAGATTGTAGGCATTTGAAAGTAAAACAAAAAGTGAAGTTACCAGACCAAGATGTTAACGATAAACTAAAATTTACCGGATTTCAAAAACAAAACAAAAAACCGATAGTATTGTATGCTGACTTCGAATCTATCAATTCAAAAAATCCCAAATCTAACAGTAATACATCAAAAGACACAAAACACCTACCAACCTCGTACATGATTTTCATTAAAAGCGATATCGATCTAAATATCCCCTTGACATATAAATATAAAGGACTTGATTCAAACGAACATTTTGTGAAAACAATAATGAAAATTGAAAGTCATTTACAGTTCAAAATCAAGGAAGCTAAAGATACTTGGAAAGATGCAATGAAACCATTAACACCAACTCAACAAGAGCATCATAACACTTGCAATACTTGTAGATTCTGTAATCAAGAAATAAAAACGGATAAAGTTCGGGATCATTGTCATTACACTGGAAATTATAGAGGACCTTCGTGTGAAGAATGTAATTTAAAAGCATCTTGTCCAAAACGAGAAGCCATCCCGATAATGTTTCACAATCTCAATTATGATCTACGAATGATAATACAAGCATTTGATATTTTGGGCGGTGACAAAAATAGAGTTGAAGTGATTGCACAGAATAGTGAGAATTATAAAACATTGAAATTGAATACTTATCAATTTATGGATACAATGGCTTTCCAAATGGCGAGTTTAGAAACATTGTTAACCGCTCTACCAGAAAACAAGAAAGTCAATATGAAACGAATTACAAGCGACCCTGAAAAATTCAAACTTATTTGTCAAAAAGGGGAATTCCCATATGAATGGTTTGATACCTATGAGAAGTTTGTTGAATCGGTACCGAATAGACAAACATTCTACAACAATATGACACAATCAAATATGAGTGATAAGACATATGATAATATGATGAAGACAATCGATGCATTCAATATACAAAATTTTGAACAATTCCACGATTTGTATTTAGATCGTGATGTATATGGATTAGCAGATGTAATGGAAACTTTTAGAGAATTGTCGATGGAAACATATGGATTAGACCCGTGTTTTTATGTGGGAACACCAGGATTGGCGTGGGATGCAATGTTAAAACATACAAGTGTCGAACTTGAACTGTTGACCGATAATGATATGTATATGTTTTTTGAGAAAGGGATTCGCGGTGGAATATCAAAAGCAGTCTTGAGAAATGTTGAAGCGAACAATAAATACTTACCTGATTATGATAAAGATAAAGATAGCAATTATCTAATGTATGTAGATGCGAACAATTTGTATGGACACGCAATGGTAAGACCATTACCTTGTGGAGGTTTTGAATGGACACACGAAAAACCGACTGAAGAATGGAAAACCATTATCAAGAATCACAATGAAGACAGTGATACTGGGTATGTCTTGGAAGTTGATCTCGAATATCCAAAAGAACTACACGACTTGCACAATGATTATCCAATGGCTCCAGAACATATGAATATCAAAGAAACAGAAATTAGCGATTATTCAAAAAGTATATTACACAAGACTGGTAGCAAATTTGATAAAAATAACAAGAAATTAGTATGTACACTTTATGATAAGCATAAATACGTGGTACACATAGAAGCATTAAGGTTTTACTTGGGTCATGGGTTGAAGTTGAAAAAGGTACACAGAGCTATAAGTTTCAATCAAAAGAGATGGTTGAAGCCATACATTGATTACAATACAAATATGCGAGCCAAATGTCGGTATGATTTTGAAAAGGATTTTTATAAGCTAATGAACAATTCGGTATTTGGTAAAACGATGGAGAACGTTCGTGATCGAACTACCTTGAAATTTGTATTAGACGAAAAGCAATTTATCAAGTACAGTTCAAAACCTGAATATCAAAAGGTGATAGAAAACATAGGAGGTGAGAATTTTAGAATCTTACAAATGAGTACAACAACCGTAAATTTGAACAAGCCCATATATTGCGGGGTAGCGGTGTTAGATTTATCAAAGATTCATATGTATTCCTTCTATTATGATACATTAAAACCCAGATACAAGGAAAATGTGAATCTGGTGTTAACAGATACAGATTCATTTGTTTTGAATATCAAAACCGATGATGTATACAAAGATATGAAGGAAATGGAACATTGTTATGATACAAGCAATTACCCAAAAGATCATATGCTGTATTCAAAAGTTCGAGCGAAACAAGTAGGATACTTCAAAGATGAATGTATTCAAGAAGATGATGACAAACAACCTGTTTTCGCAATGATGTCCAAAGTCACAGCATTAAGATCTAAAGTATACGCATATCAAACATACAATACAAACAATGAAGTTTGTGAAAAGAAAACTCTCAAAGGAATCAGTAAGACTGTTGTAAAGAAAAATATCAAATACGAAGATTATACAAAAGCATTGTTCGAACAAAAAGAAATTACCAAAGAAGTTAAATCGATTCGAAGTTATGCCTGTACAAATTATAGTATAACACAAAGAAAGAAAGCTTTGACTTGCTACGATGATAAACGGTACATCTTGGATGATGGAATTCATACTTTGGCTTATGGTCATTACAAGATATAATAAGAATTTTTAGGATTTAGGAATTTAGGACTTTTAGGATTTAGGACTTTTAGGATTTTAGGGAAACCAAACCTGCGATGCGAAGCGATGCGACTACCTCGAGCGAACTAAACGAAACGGAAACGGAATTGTTGCTTTTAAGTATAATATTTGAAATGCTCACCAAATTTTAGTCAAGATTCATCTATCAAAAATGAATTTTGAGTATCATATGAGAAAGTTACAGGTATTGCAAAGGTGTTGCAGAGGTGTTGCAGAGGTGTTGCAGAGCTGTGACCGTTACAAAAAAAATATTTTCGAGATTTTTTCACCAAAATTTTATTTTTCCCAAATTTTCTAATTTTTCGATATCACCGAAAATTTTTAGGGTTTAAGCTTTTATTTTGAAAGTTATCGAGGATTTTTGCTTATTTGTAAGAATATTGGTCATATATGTGAAAGATATGAAAAATTAATGAAAATTGATGGAAATTGATGAAAATTGATGAAATCTTTAAGGCTACTACCTTGGAATATCAGGGAATATCGGGTGAGCCAGAAAGGACTAATACAACACACAATTGGTAGAATAACGATATTGATAAGTATTTACTCTTACATCAGCAGTGTTTCCGCCAAGTAAAACTATGTCATTCACGGTGGCTGTAGAAGCTTGAGTACTGTCCCGAAGAACTGTGAAAACCTTTTGAAGGTCGTGCACAGATTCACTAACGAATAAATTATGATTACTCGAAACGTCTCCACCCACGACTTGTAAGGATGACACGTGCGATCGGAGAGTAGAAAAGGGAATTTTCAAGGCTTGCCCACTACACAATGCTTCATCATATTTTTGGCATACATCACTTTCAAGTTCGGTTACACAGAGTTGCATAATAACGTTTGAGAGTGCATAACCCATCGCAGTACCCGTCGTCGACGTTTCTTTCATAGCTTCAATAGCAGAGTTAAGGTAAAGTTCAATTGACAAAGCGAATCCACCGCCTCCGCTCATAAGGTGAAGGGGAAGAGAATTCTCATTGTAAAATAGACCAGAACACAATCGTTTGATATACGTTCTACCAGCAGCTTGAAGAGTTCCGACATTTGTAGTAGTAAGTGCAGACGATTCGATTTTTTGATCATAATAGCCTTCTAAAGTGTCATCGACCGATTTCGAAGTAGTGTCTTTCAAAAGATTAAAAACACGTTCAAGAAGATGGAAGTCGGTTATATCTTCAATCACCGAACCGTTTCCTGATTTGATGAGAACACGATTGAATACAGGAATACCATTTTTGAAGAGGTTGTGAGCACTGGTCGATGTCGCCAAAAATCGCAAAAATGTTTGAGACATGTCTAAGGAACAATTTTCGTACGCTGGAATATTAAAAATGATACGGCTATTTGATGTCGGTGAGTATTGAGTTGCTGTCGAACTATTCGCAGGTAAAAGTTCTATAATTTTCTTTTTAAGAGGAATACTCTTAACTTTTTGATTGGGAATTAAACTTTTTGGAATACCAGACATATTTGATTTATATATTATATCAATATATTATTTTTTTAACAAGGATGTGCTAATCTATAACCTTGTTTATTGAAAAGTAGATTATTTTTTTCTTGGACTTTGCTGGAAATGACAGCCTGACTAGTTCGTACAGTCAGGTGTCATATCCAGTGTGTCATTCTCGGTGTACAGCTAGTGACCTAGACTCAGTATTTATGTCCTTCTATACGAGTCTAGTGATCCGTTTGTTCCGTCGGCTCTCGGGTCCCCACTGTCTGTTGAGCTGTTTCCAGCAGGTTATGGGACTCACTTCACGCTTGCGTGATTTGTTTCTAGCGTAGCATTTTATTTATTTTGGTCTATATCTTTCGTTTGAGTGTTCTCACGCCTTGTGAGACACTCTAGATCAGAATTACGCTAGAGCTTGGAACGCTCTTTGGCAGTGGGTTGTTACGACGAGGTGGTGCTCTACGATTTTTTCTTGAGTTGATTCCTTGTTTGATTTCCCTTGTTTCTTATGGATTATCCTCAGATTTCTTCGAGCGATGAGCTTACAGCTCTTCTAGCTTCCATTGATGGCAAGCTGGCAAACTTGGACTCTTTGAACCGCTCGCGCACTGTCAGCCTGATTCATTCTATGGCGCGCGCCCTTTCGCATTTCCGGAGCTCGAATTTTCCGGTGGCATTATCGGCGGCTTCTACGCCTGTTGTTCTTCAGATTGTCGTTTCAGAGGCTAGCACACACGTTGGTGGTGCTCAGGGCGCTGAGCCTGAAACCGTGGAATCCGGGATTTCCGGTGTATCCTTTTGCGACAAGGGAGTTGGTGACTGCGTAGTTTATTCGAATTCGAAATCTGTTTCTTGTCAAGTCACTACCACCAGACCCTCGCCTAGTATCCCTAGGGCGAGAGACGTTGTGCCACAGGCCCCTCCTGTGCGCACAGAAGTACATTACATTCATGCCCCTCCCTCAACGCATTCTTATTTGCATTCTGGACAGCGCCAGCTTGAGGAGTATGAGAGTAGTGAGACCGAAGATGAATCGGAGTACCCTGTTGGGTATTTCGACGATACTGACGACAGTTGTGAGGTAGAGGAGGAGCACTATGGCCACTTGGCCGCTCCGAATTTTTCGAGCGATCGACTGGAACAGGAATTCGAGTTGGGCACAGGTTCCCAACCACATTCTTATGGCGGAGTTTTGGAGCCCCCACTTGGGGAGGACTTTTTACCGCAACGCGAGTTTTCTGTGGGCACAGTTTCATTTCATGGGCCAGACAGAGAAGAATTTGAGAACGAAAATTTTCCGGAGGCGGCTTTCGCTGAAGGAGAAGAGCTCGATGATGGGTACACCGCAGAGGAGTGGGCTGCCTGGGACGCAGGGGCTTACGACTCTCACGAGTATGGTGGTGCGTCAGAGGAGTTCGCTGAGCATTTTGACGAGTATGTCGACGACGAGTACTATTCCGATGATTACTGATTTTTTTTCGTTGACCGGCGGGGCGTTACTTGGGAGCCAGCCACTAGCTGTAGTTGAGATCGAAGGTTCATTTTGGCATCTTATTTTGCTATCCTAGCCACTTGCGAGCAGCGTTTGTTTTTTTTTTATGGCACGTTATCCATGGGCGGAGATCCCTTTTCAGAGTGCAAGACAACAACGCTACATCGACCGGCAGGGTCTTCTTAATTTTAGCTGCCTAATCCAACATGCAGACCGGCGGTTTCTTGCGTGGTTACCCAGCCACTTGCGGGAAAAAGAATTTGTGATCGGAGACGTATTATTATTTTTATCTCGTTGCTCACAGCTCATCCTAGCATGTACTTTATGCTTTAGCACTCAGCCACATCTTGAGACCTAGCTAGCCCCTAGAGTTGACATCTTACATTTCTTTCGGTAAACTCTAGTAGCTAGGGTGGTGTGCTGTCACAAGTTGTGCACCTCAAATGAGGTGGTGTGCTGGAAATGACAGCCTGACTAGTTCGTACAGTCAGGTGTCATATCCAGTGTGGCATTCTCGGTGTACAGCTAGTGACCTAGACTCAGTATTTATGTCCTTCTATACGAGTCTAGTGATCCGTTTGTTCCGTCGGCTCTCGGGTCCCCACTGTCTGTTGAGCTGTTTCCAGCAGACTTCATTTTTAGGTTCGTACGTCTCTATAATAACCATTGCACTCCAATCGTCGTGGGTTTGATCTTGAAAAGCGTTCCCATTTGAATCTTCTAATTTTATATCAAAACTGGAAAGTGTACCCTGTAAATCGTGCCATTCATACTCGCTTTGATTTGCATTAAAATGTATCCAAGAATATCGATTAACGTCTATAGGTATTGTACAAAATCGGTCGCTATGAAGCGTGCCTATAGTATTTGTTTGATTGTTGTGAGTTTGTCTTGAATTCGTCCCTAAAGTCGATGACGATACTATCAAATAGGGTTGAGATTCACGCCCAGGCTGCAATGATGTTAAAGTTCTTTCTTGAACGGTTTTGTTTGAAGCATTGAAAGATTTTGCTCTACCATTGACGATATCCGTATTGAGTATAGGATTAACAGTCCTCTGAGAGTCTGCGAAACCCAACATTGTCCACACACTATCTGTTCCAGCATTTAATAACATCCAATGTTTACTGCCCGTCGACCCTGAACCGACGATCGATATCGTGAAATCGTCATTTAATGTTAATGTAAACGTTGGAACAACTTCGGTCTGAAATTGTCTTGAGTAGTTTTTTACACCAGTCCCGCTAACCTGATAAACGGGATTTTCGTTCATTAATTCTTGAACTTTTAATACAAGTGAATCTAAAGTATAATATCCTTCGGGAATGTAGTTTGCAAAAAATCTGTCAAATGGTGTATTATTAACTAAATAATGTTCTGTCCAGAGAATAGCATCATTATCGTCTTGTCTAATATTAAAGAATGTGTTCGCTATAGTAAATTTTGACAAACACGCTCGGCTTACATTATTTATTGGTGGATTCAAATGAATGGTCATAGAACTCTTGTTTTCGTGGTCTTGTCGGTGGACTGAATTGGTATGTATATAGTGTTTAGTCATGTTTTTATACTATAATGTGAGAAATTTAATGTCAAAAGTTCAGTATCATTATTCCATTATCATTTTTACTAAATTTGGGTGTTCGTTTTAATGACACAAGAGTTACTGGTTCTTCTTCTATTGGTTCTTCGGGTTCTTCTACCATTGGTTCTTCTATCGGTTTTTCTATCGGTTCTTTTGGTTCTTCAACAATATCATTATTAACTTCAGGTTCTTTTGATTTCTTGAGATTCTCTTTCCGTTCTATAGCTCGTTCTTTTCGTACTTGCGAGGCTCTCTGTCTCGCTATTTTTAATTGTTCGAGTTTAGCGTCACTCATTGTATATTTACGTTTTGATTTCAAAGAGTCTATAGTATTTATTTCAGTATTATTTTCAACCATTTCAGCATTATTTTCAACGATTTCAGGAATATTTTCCATTTTAATATAACCACAGAAAATTAATTTTCGTTTTCGTCTATAATAATAAATTCGTCAAAACATTTACGGAATTTCGAAGGATGTTCCTTTTTTGGATGTAAATCAATTAACAAGAAACTGTGCGGTTCGGTTGTCGCGTAGTTGTATACCTTATAAAATGTTTCTTCAGCGATTTCTCCTGCTACTGATTCAAAGCACTCTTTTAGCTCAGCTTTGTCTTTCATCGAAAACAAAATGAGACTTGTACAGTTGTTTTTTACAGTTCGTGGGCAGCCTCCGTACTGGCTCTTATAATTCTGTATCGCTGTGAACACTTGGATTCCTAATGCCGAGCCTTCGGGAAATGGTGCTATATGCCTATGTCTTGTTATAAGATTTAAAAATTTTTGACAACGAAATAATGGCGTCGATTGACAATCATCGATAAATAAATAGCAATTTACTCTTTCACCATTCCACTTGTGAACTGGTTTCTCATCAAGATTTCCAACAAGGTAATACTTATCAAATATCGTATATATTTATTAACAATTCAAATACAAATGATATATTCACATACATCGCATTTTTTACGATAACTTGAAGAGAAAAAAAATATATCATTATAGTATACAAATGACTTCATTAACATTTCAAAATATTACAAATGCAACTGATTTCTCTACAATCGATGGAACTATTTCGGGATTATCCGCAAATACGAGTTATAAGTTGAGATCTACGATTACTAATATCTTAACGGGTGAAATTGTGGTTATTGACTCAAATGCTACATTTACAACTTTGGATGTTTCGGGTTCAACCACAACATACGCGATATCACATGTCCAATCATTAGACCACGGTAGTTTGATTTTCCAAGTAACGAAAAGTTCAGGCACCACAACTGCAGGTGACATTTTTGAATTGATTTTAGAACAAAATACTTATATAAAAACATTGTCTGCTGACGATGACACAGCCACATTCTATATCGAAATTCCGTATTGACTTGCAAATGTTTGTATACCATTGGATTCATTTTTGATTGTTTGTGATGCAATAGATGTTTTGAACCTTTGTATTTATCTTTGACTTGCTGAAAATGTTGATTGTATGCATCAATTCTTTGCGAGCTATTGAAATTGCCTAATAAAATATCAAGATCACTTTTCAAATCAACAACAGCATCTTTCACCGTTCCTTTCAATTGTGTACCTCTATAAGACGTAATTGTATGATTTGACACAGGATTATGGAAAACCTTGATATATCTATTTGATAATGCACGGTCATACTTGTATCCTGTAGGTATCATATTTGGGTCATTTGTGTAAGCGAATTTTGAAGCTAATCGTGCAATAAATGATTTCTCTTGTTTTGTTTCAGGTGGTTTATCTATAACAGGAATTTCGTCGTCGTCTTCATCAAATATAGGCTCTTCATCGTTGTCTTGTGTTGCAGTTTCAACATCGTCGTTTTGTTGTTGTGTCCGTTTATCTTTACGATTTCCGTAATGACTTGGGTGATAGCTTGGTACATCGTGCAGATGTGGGTTCACAGTATCAGTCAATTGTCTGTCGGGTGGGGTATACACATTCATTCCGCTGCTTTCGAAACTTGATTCATCTGGTAACATAGTATTTCTTCGTCTTGAAGCCATTCTTATATATATATAATATTACAATATAATAAATATGAAAACTCTTATCGTAAATGATATGAAAATCGAAATACCAAAAGTGAACTCGTGTCCTATAAAGACATCTAAACATATGTTGAATCCTATGCAGAATCTGGTATGTATAGGTAAAAGGAATAGCGGCAAAAGCACAGCAATAACAAATTACTTTAGAATGTTAAAGAAAGAAGATAAAGCTATGAGGATATTTGTAATCAGTACTACATTTGACTCTAACAAGAAATTGATGAAGAATTTGGATATCGATCAAGATGATATTTATCAGCCTGACACACCAGAAACCGTTATAGACGATATTATTTCCAAGTGTGAACAGGAGAGGGATTTATATATCAAATATCACGAGGACATGAAACGATGGAATTTGTTACAATCAAAACTGAATAACAGAAACATATATATAGACGATATAGAACCTGATTTGATGCTTGAATTCCTAACTCCTGAAGGTTTTGAAAAACCCACACACAAGTGGAATGGTGAAAGAGTAAATTGCTATTTATTTATCGATGATTGTCAAAGCACTCCATTATTTCGTTGTCAAAAATTTCTCAATTTGATAACAAGGCATAGACATATCGCCGCATTTCCCGAAGGCGGAAGCCTTGGTATCCAAGTGTTCACCTGTATACAAAATTACAAATCCCAGTATGGTGGTTGTCCACGAACTGTAAAAAACAACTGTACAAGTCTCATTTTGTTTTCGATGAAAGACAAAGCTGAGCTAAAAGAGTGCTTTGAATCAGTGGCAGGTGAGATTGACGAAGAAACATTTTATAAGGTATACGAATATTCTACAAAAGAACCGCATTCATTCTTGTTGATCGACCTTCACCCCAAAAAAGAACATCCTTCGAAATTCCGTAAATGTTTTGACGAATTTATTATTATAGACGAAAACGAAAATTAATTTCTGTGGTTATATTAAAATGGAAAATACTGAAAATAATGCTGAAATGGTTGAAAATAATACTGAAATAAATACTATAGACTCTTTGAAATCAAAACGTAAATATACAATGAGTGACGCTAAACTCGAACAATTAAAAATAGCAAGAGAGAGAGCCTCGCAAGTACGAAAAGAAAGAGCTATAGAACGAAAAGAAACTCTTAGGAAATCAAAAGAACCTGAAGTTAATAATGTTGTTGAACAAGAACTTCTCGAACCCGAAGATCCGATAGAAGAATCTATAATAGAAGAACCCGTAATTCATGTCCCAATAAAACGAACTCCCAAATTTAGTAAAAATGATAATGGAATAATGATACTGAACTTTTAAAATCTTGCATTATAGTATAAAAACATGACTAAACACTATATACATATAAATTCAGTCCACCGACAAGACCACGAAAACAAAAGTTCAATGACAATTCATTTGAATCCACCAATTAACAATGTAAGTCGTGCTTGTTTATCGAAGTTTACTATAGCGAACACTTTCTTTAATATTAGACAAGACGATAATGATGCTATAATGTGGACAGAACATTATTTAGTTAATAATACACCATTTGACAAACTTTTTGTAAATTATATTCCCGAAGGATATTATTCTTTAGATTCTCTTGTATTAAAAGTTCAAGAATTAATGAACGAAAATCCCGTTTATCAGGTTAGCGGGACTGGTGTAAAAAACTACTCAAGACAATTTCAGACCGAAGTTGTTCCAACTTTTACATTAACATTAAATGACGATTTCACGATATCGATCGTCGGTTCAGGGTCGACGGGCAGTAAACATTGGATGTTATTAAATGCTGGAACAGATAGTGTGTGGACAATGTTGGGTTTCGCAGACTCTCAGAGGACTGTTAATCCTATACTCCATACGGATATCGTCAATGGTAGAGCAAAATCTTTCAATGCTTCAAACAAAACCGTTCAAGAAAGAACTTTAACATCATTGCAGCCTGGGCGTGAATCTCAACCCTATTTGATAGTATCGTCATCGACTTTAGGGACGAATTCAAGACAAACTCACAACAATCAAACAAATACTATAGGCACGCTTCATAGCGAGCGATTTTGTACAATACCTATAGACGTTAATCGATATTCTTGGATACATTTTAATGCAAATCAAAGCGAGTATGAATGGCATGATTTACAGGGTACACTTTCCAGTTTTGATATAAAATTAGAAGATTCAAATGGAAATGCTTTTCAAGATCAAACCCACGACGATTGGAGTACAATGATTCTTATAGAGACGTACGAACCTAAAAATGAAGTCCAAGAAAAAAATAATTTACTTTTCAATAAACAAGGTTATAAATTAGCTCATCCTTGTTAAAAAAATAATATATTGATATAATATATAAAACAAATATGTCTGGTATTCCAAAATCTCTAATTCCCAATCAAAAAGTTAAGAGTATTCCTCTCAAACGCAAAATTATAGAATTGTTACCTGCAAATTCAAGTGCAGCTACAGAATACTCACCGTCTTCAAATAGTCGTATAATATTCAATGTACCGTCATATGAAAACTGCAGTTTGGACATGTCTCAAACGTTCCTGAGATTTTTGGGGACATCGACCAGTGCAAACAATCTTTTTAAAGACGGTATTCCCGTATTTAACCGTATCCTAATCAAATCTGGGAATGGGTCTGTGATCGAAGACATAACAGACTTCCATATTCTTGAGCGAGTTTTTAATCTTTTGAAAGACACTACTTCAAAATCGGTTGATGACACTTTAGAAGGATATTACGATTCTAAAATAGACTCGACTGCATTAACCACAGCCGCTGTCGGTACTCTCCAAAATGCTGGTCGCACATATATCAAACGATTGTGTTCTGGTCTATTTTACAATGAGAATAGTCTCCCCCTTCACTTAATGAGCGGAGGCGGCGGGTTCGCGATGTCCATTGAACTCTATCTTAATACCAGTCGTGAATCAATGAAAGAAACCGCGACTACTGGGACTGCAATGGGTTATTCTCTATCGAACGTAGTTATGCAATTGTGTATTACCGAATTGGAAAGTGATGTGTGCAAAAAATATGACGAGGCGTTATGCTCTGGACCATTGAAAATTCCCTTTAGCACGGTACGGAGTCATGTATCATCTTTGTCTGTACAAGGTGGTGCTACTGCAAATCATAATATTTTTGTCAGTGAATCTGTGCACGACCTTCAAAAAGTGTTTACTGTATTCCGTGATTCAAGTGCTTCGTCTGCGGCATCTGTAAATGATTTTGTTCTACTTGGAGGTCAAGAAGCTGGGGTGAAATTAAACAGTTATCAATATCGCTATTCTACTAATTATTACCCAGCTCAGCGTGTCGACCTTCAAGGCGGATCGGTTCAAAGTTTGATGAACGTGATGGATTCACTTTATATGGTAAAAAGTGGTACGCCCTTCGTCGCTACGAGTAGAGCTGCAGCACTCGAACCGAGATACGAACAAGACTCATTTATGTTAGTACAAAGCTTTGAAGGTTCTGGCGATAATAGATTAATTTCGGGAATGAATACCTCGGTATCGGGCTCACCGATCCAATTGGATATTACGATTCAAAAAACCTCGGTTGGTCCTATTACGCTCCAGGCTTTCAGTTTTGTGGAAGCTGGCTATAATTTGGTCATTAATTCTGGCTACGGGAGTGTATCTCTTGTGAATTACGAATGAAACATATACTATAGAGAGATTCTATAAACTATTTAAAAATAAATATTGTATACTATAGATAATGAACACATCCATCATTGATTATGGGTCCCCATCTCTCACAAAAATGATCGATAACGATACTGGGAAAATTATTAAATTTATCAAAAAGCCTGAATATAATAGAAAAAAACGAAATCAATCTTATCAAATCGAAGCAGTTAAAAACAAACAATTGAAATCTCAATTTATGAAGAGACTCGAGAGGTTAGAACTCAATAGTAGAGTATTTAGTGCATCTGTAATGAGATACGATTTAAAAGCAACAGATATCAAACCGATCTACGATCAACTTGTAAAACAGTATATATATGATTATGACAAAAAAGTGATTCTCAAAGAACGATTTAACACTATTGTAAATTGTATTATTAAATACCAATCTCAAATTTGAAAATTCTGAAAATTCTGAAAATATTATAGGGCGAATTCAAAAAAACATAACTTATACAAAAAGTACTTTAAAGAAATAGTTTCTGTATAATGTATAAATGAATACCATCACTGAAATTAAACAAATTTTGGATCATCAATATTGTGGGGATAGCTTCGAGAATTTTGAAAGGATGGCAAATGCATATGTACAAAAGCATAAGTTTCCATCGTTTGATGAAATGGACAATGAAATGATTGAAATTTTAGAAAAATCTGTCTTACACCAAAAAACATTATTTGTTATGTATTCAGCATTTGGACCGACAACATATTTGTGTATGAAAGCTATTTATGAAAATCTTACAAATGAAGAATATATTAGGAATATAGGAAAGTCTTTGAATGAACAAGGTGGGTTTACCACAATGCACTCTGTATATTATATTATATGCAATTTTACTCCAATTAGTAATTTTGAATTTAAGAAATGGTGGTTATCTAACCTTAATGAAACTTGGGATGGTATAGGTACATGGATTGGAAAATAATTTAACAAATTTGAAAATTCTGAAAATTCTGAAAATATTATAGGGCGGATTCAAAAAAATATAACTTATACAAAAAGTACTTTAAAGAAATAGTTTCTGTATAATGTATAAATGAATACCACCACTGAAATTAAAATGTTCGCTAATATAACAACGATGCAATATAAAACTATCAACGATAAACTATATTTCAAATTATCCAACGGAAAACGGTATAGACCGATATTCAACAAGAAGGATAACATTCAACCCGCATTTACCAAGATTGTAAAAAGCAATCCTGATGTAAAATTACCAAATACCAATTTTGATTATCTATTTGATATTTCTAAAAACAAATTTATCAAAAGAAACAAGGTTTTAGACAATAGAAGTAAAACTGGTAAATTTGTAAAGAAATACAAAGACTTCATTATTCAAAATGGAAAATTAGTTAAAAATGTCAAGGAAGTTTATACGAATTCAATAACTTTCAATATTTACAACATAATCAGAAAGAAAAATAGCCCACCAGAGATAAGACGGGTTGATAACAAAACAAATATATTTACATCAAATGAATTGTTTCAAGTTGAAAATGATATAGTATTTCATCATATAGCACCACCTACTACCAAGGACAATGATATCGTTGGCATATATAATTCACCTATGCCCATAATTGAAAACGAATTCGAAGGACAGAATTTATATTATGTCGAAAACATAGGACAGAATGACATAAAAGAAATCATTAGTGTCACACTAAAACCCAATGACATTGTAACAAATAACCAACCTGGACTGTACAACAATATACCCATACAAAATGTATACAATATTATTGAAATAGTAAGCCATTCATCTCAAAAAGTAAATAAGAAAATTTCAGATTTGAAAGATGTAAAAATGTTTAATTGTAAATTCGATATCGAAAGTAAAAATATTTCAAAGAATTTCAAAGACTCTGGAAATATGTGTTGTGTCCCTGAAGCATTGTACCACAAATATTGTACAGATCGATGTTATCGACCATTGAAGTTGACATTAGAAGATATCGCAAATGAAATGACCGATGACTTTTCTGATATTCATCAAGGATTTAATACATACAATATCAAGAATTTTTGTCGATTACACGGAATCCCAATGTACGCCTTGGATATCAATGAAAGGATATTCGATAGCTACTATCCAGAAAAGAAAAACAAAAAATTGGATGCATTGGCGTATATCGTAGCGAACGATCATATGTATTTATGTGAAAATAAGAATTTTATGAATCATTTGAATGCTTGTACAAGACAAAATGTTGGTTCTAACTGTATAAGAACAGAAACAAAAAAGGGAAACGATTTTGAAATCACTGACAAAGACATCATTGTCCATAATACAAATCTTTTGGAGGAATTCATTGATTATTTTGAAAAAACAGGTAAATTGATATCGCCAACAAATTTGAAAGTTATCAACGGACAAATTAAACAAATTGACTTAGTAGATAAAAGGATATTTGCAAATCACGAAGAGAACATTATCAAGTCGTACATTGAACATTACAATGCATCTTCTAAAACAAAAATCAAATTTACAAATCAAACATCCTTGAATTTTGGAAGGTTTCTATTCAATGATACATACCCTCATCACAAACAATCAAGAATGAACCCAATGGTATACAAACATTTGCAAGTCAATGCTGGTATCGTTGAAAAGTATGATATTTCGCAAGACATAACGAAAACGATAGGAATCGATATTAACAAATGTAGAACGTCTTGTATGCGTGACAATGTATTAGGAAAGTACAAACGTTTCAATGTAATTGACAGTATTGAGCCATTTGTGAAATGCGAACAATACATATACAAAATCGGATACAGATAAAACGTATCAATTAGATTTAGTTTTAAAAGACGAAACATACACCCAAACATTAGAAACAATAAACATACCAACGAATTCTCAAGGAACAATTTACAACTTTACAAATCTTACACCCGAAACCAATTACAAAATTGATATTAAAGTGACAGACTTGTATCTTCAAAATCTATCAACGATTACAAAATTCAGCGAACATACCGCATTCGAAATTACAACGCTTCCTGCACCAAACGCCGATTATACGATCGTCTATACATTGGACAGTCAAGACCAAGAACTAAAAATAATATTTTCCAATTTAGTTAGTTTATATGCGGGTGACACATTTCAAGTCAAATTGAAAGATGGCGTTAACTTGATACTTGTTAGTGAAGCCGAGATAACACTGACCCAAAATGATATAGATGCTGGGAATTTCAATATGGATATTTCAAGGAGTCATATTGCATCAAATTCAAACACGGATAACAAATTATTTTATTTTATAAACAATCAATATTATAATATCTACAAGCAAAATGTGACTTGGGAATATATCCAGATTGCAATACAAACGCAAAACGAAACAATTAATGGAACGACTTACAATTTTGATATTTCGGGATTTACAACACCTGGAGTAAACGCCGTATTTGATATTTTCGCGTTCCTTTTCAAAAAATCTGAATATGATTCAAACCCAATGGTAAGCTCTTTAGATAGTTTACAATTTGCAGACATACCCAGCGATGGTACAATTCAAGGCTTATTTTCTGATTTAACACAAAATACCGAATATTATCTACAATTAGTAGCTCGAGATAAAACATTTTTTAATACCTATTCTCAAACTAAAACTCAATCAATACTGTTTCATCCATTCACAACAACTTCGGTTTTGACTATTGACCCATACATTTTAACAACGACGAATATAACGGCAACGACCGTGGACGTCAGTTTGGATAACTTTGTATCACAGTATACTGACCAACATACAATCCTTATCGAGACAGTTGAAGTAGCTGTACCTTATTTGTATTGGGAATTTACTGATGACACTCTTGATATCAATGATCAAAATCCGTGGAATTCTACAGGCGGCGGTTCTTTTAATACTGAAGGATTTATATGTAACCGAAATTCTCGTGTAGAAATGTCTAATGATTTAGAGACGGTAAAACAAAATTTGACAACAGACTCATTTACATATATGTTTTTTATGAAATCCTCGGCTCCACTTTTTGAGGCTCTCGTATTTACATCACCCTCAACTACTTCAGCACCAAACGATGGATTCTTTATGTTGTTCAATGATAACAGAATTTCAATTAGATTTCACAATGCATCAAACGAATTTATCAATGATATAAATCAGCACGATATTTCTTCTCATAGTAGGTAAACTCATCAAAAAATACAAAGATTTCATTATTCAAAATGGAAAATTAGTTCCAAATACCAAAGAAGTTTATACAAATTCAATCACTTTCAATATTTACAATATCGTTACAAAGAAAGATAAAACCAAAGATATAAGACTAGTTGAACAAAAAACAAATATATTTACATCGAATGAATTGTTTCAAGTTGACAATAATATCGTATTTCATCAAATAAAAAAGGATGATCAAGTAGTAGGATTGATTGAAACTAATTTTGAAGGACAAACTGTATACCTCGTAGATTACTTTAAAACTATTGTACGTGAAGGTAAGCTAGATAATGCTAAAGATATATTTCAGAAGATTGTAACCGAAATTATTAGTGTTACACTGAATCCCAATGACGTCATAACAAATAATGAACCTGCTTTGTATAACAATATACCCATACTTAATGTATACAATATTATTGAAATAGTAAGCCATTCATCACAAAAAGTAAATAAGAAAATTTCAGATTTGAAAGATGTAAAAATGTTCAATTGTAAATTCGTGATGTACCCTAGTACATCAGCTGCTGTCTACTTGTCGCCAAAGAACTTCTCACTTCTGAATTCGCACTGAAATAAAAAGTCGCTCCGCGCAGGACATTATTGTTTTGAAAAAGAATGAAAAGAGCAGCATAAAATCCATCAATGAATCATAATAAAACCACCAAAATACAAATTATTGTACAAAACTTGAGCAGAGCTGTCTTAGCAGTCTAGTATTCGGGACATCAACAGACACCTAGCACTTGCGAAAGCAAAACAATAATGAGTCCACTGACTCTGACCATCAGTCAGAGGCTACTTATCACTAGTCAAGGTTACATCTGTGCATCACTGTGACAGTTCTCCGCTCTGAAATCTTCATCTACCAATAGGATGCTACTATTCTTTGCCAGCTTTAATGATGTTACCGTATCACATTCTCTGACTGACACGTCAGTCGAGTCTATTTTTTTATCGTAATATCCTTCTAAAGTGTCGTCCACCGATTTCGAAGTAGTGTCTTTCAAAAGATTAAAAACTCGTTCAAGAATATGGAAGTCGGTAATATCTTCGAGCACAGAGCCATTCCCAGATTTGATTAGGACTCGATTGAAAACAGGAATACCGTCTTTAAAGAGATTGTTTGCACTGGTCGATGTCCCCAAAAATCTCAGGAACGTTTGAGACAAGTCTAATGAGCAGTTTTCATATGACGGTACATTAAATATTATACGACTATTTGAAGACGGTGAGTATTCTGTCGCTGCACTTGAATTTGCAGGTAACAATTCTATAATTTTGCGTTTCATCGGGATTGATTTAACTTTTTGATTTGGAATTAGAGATTTTGGAATACCAGACATATTTGATTTATATATTATATCAATATATTATTTTTTTAACAAGGATGAGCTAATCTATAACCTTGTTTATTGAAAAGTAAATTATTTTTTTCTTGGACTTCATTTTTAGGTTCGTGCGTCTCTATAATAACCATTGCACTCCAATGCTGGTATCGTTGAAAAGTATGATATTTCGCAAGACATAACAAAAACGATAGGAATTGATATTAACAAATGTAGAACATCCTGTATGCGTGATAATATTCTGGGAAAGTACAAACGTTTTAATGTGATCGACAGTGTTGAACCATCATTTGTGAAATGCGAAAATTTGAAAGAAGGATTTTATTATATACTTACAAGGAATCGATTACCAGCAAGAGGAAATTTGAAATAATGATATCATAATCTAATTTATCAACCATTTCGAAAAAATCATATTCTTTTTCGTGTATTACATTTGTACAACCCATGTCTCGTAATATCTGCCCAGAACGTCCGTCCATATAAAACGGCTCATAAATGACTTTATCTTTCCAAGGTTGAATTATATGCTCAATATTTCTATAAGCGTCTTCTGGAGTTCCGTAGTCATCATATTTCAAAAAGGTTTTCGTTGTAAATGAAGCCATTATATTATTATACATTTCATTTTAATTTGATCTTTTTCACAGGTTTAGGTTTATCTATAGTTTTTGTTTTCAAAGGATTCCCAGTTAGTCCTTGACCTGGTCTACCTTTACAACCACAGCCACAGTCTTTACCGAACATTTTGATTATATACTATCAATTGATATTTTTATTTTTCAAAGTCTCTAAAATACATACATACAAACTTTCATAAATCTTACGTTCGGTTTTTTCATTAAAAAACGGTAAATCAACTTTCTTATTGAGTTCATCGATAAACAACTCATAAAATCTTGAATCTTCAAGCAAGTAAATCATACTCTTAAATGTCAATACTTGTAATTCATCCATTCTCTATATATATCATATTCATATATAAAAAATTCTACGTTTATCTTTCAAAAATTGAAAATATCCTTTTACACATTTGAAAAGATGGGCGTATAGTTCTCTCATATCATTTCGTGAATGTTTCGACATCATTTTTAATATTAATACACATTTTCTTTTTAGCTTAAACCTTTCCAAAACGGATTATCGTTCGGATTTCTCCTCAATCGTTTATTAGAGCGTTGTTTAACTTCGGTAATCATATTCTGGTTTGGTTTAAGTCGTTCATCTGTTCTGATTACTGCGTTTAGAACATCTTGGTATTTTGCAAAATATTCATCGTTTCGAATCGGTGATACATTGTTTTGTTTCAAAGTGGCAGCATTCTGATAGTCATATCTTCCAGAAACACTCTTCTGCTTCTGATGTCACATTATAATGACAGCATCTTCTTTACCATTTCTACTACCTCTGAGCAGTCATCACGCGACGGGTCTCTACACCGTCGAAGATATCTCGGGTACCATTTCAGGAACGTTCGACGGTTTGACTGAAAACACACAGTACTATTTTGAAATAGCAGCACGAGATAAATCATTTTACAATATATTTGGAGAGTCTAAAATTCAACAAATGCTATTCCAAACAAAGACAACAACTTCGGTTTTGACTGTTGACCCATACGTTTTGTCAACGACGAGTATAACACCTACATCAGTGGGCGTCAGTTTGAATAATTTTGTATCGAGCGATACCGTAAACTCCCACACGATTGTTGTAGAAGCGATACCTGTTGTTTCGATACAACTACGAAGACACGCTGATTGGGGAGATTCAGCACATCAATGGTTTTACATATTAGACTCAGATGGGAATACGATACCACAGACTAATGAAGAATATGCTTACTTAATAGAAGATGGTGCGGGAAGCCCTCGGCTGTTTGGCATCTTTGGGTTTGGGTGTCACGTTCGAACCCAAACCCAAAACATCTGCCTTAGAAATAAATTGCGCGTTTCGCGCACAAGTAACTTGAAGCCTTGAGCTTCAAGTAACTTAAATATATGTATCTTGGCAGTATTCGTGCCAAGTTTCGTGCTCTAGGACGCACGGGAAGCCCTCGGCTGTTTGGCATCTTTGGGTTTGGGTGTCACGTTCGAACCCAAACCCAAAACATCTGCCTTAGAAATAAATTGCGCGTTTCGCGCACAAGTAACTTGAAGCCTTGAGCTTCTGGTAACTTAATATATGTATCTTGGCAGTATTCGTGCCAAGTTTCGTGCTCTAGGACGCACGGGAAGCCCTCGGCTGTTTGGCATCTTTGGGTTTGGGTGTCACGTTCGAACCCAAACCCAAAGGCAAAGGCATACAAAGAATTACACACACTAGTCAAAATATCAACAAGGCTTGAATCACGGAATACAGTAAACACTTTTTGAAGGTCGTGCACAGATTCACTGACGAATAAATTATGATTTGCAGTAGCACCACCTTGTACAGACAAAGATGATACATGACTCCGTACCGTGCTAAAGGGAATTTTCAATGGTCCAGAGCACAATGCTTCATCATATTTTTTGCACACATCACTTTCCAATTCGGTAATACACAATTGCATAACTACGTTCGATAGAGAATAACCCATTGCAGTCCCAGTAGTCGCGGTTTCTTTCATTGATTCACGACTGGTATTAAGATAGAGTTCAATGGACATCGCGAATCCGCCCCCGCCAGACATCAAATGCAAAGGAAGAGAATTCTCATTATAAAAAAGACCACTCGCCAATCGTTTGATATACGTACGACCCGCAGCCTGTAAAGTACCGACATCGCTTGTGGCTAGTGCTTATAACTTCTCTTTCATAATTATTGACCAATTTCACAGGATCTTTACCGTTTAACGAGTAATAAGAGCCAACTTGAGCTTTTGTGAAGATTTTAATATATAGTATAAAAAAGGAATTGCCATATGCTGCATAGTAGTCATTTAAACGTCGTTGTAACGAATTTTGTGTTTTACCGAGTTTAACGTACGTTGAGGGATTTCCACAACCTTTTGGAATCTCTATAACGTAAAATGCGTTTTTAGATTTGTTTTTATTATAAAAGTCTGTTTTTTTGAATGAATCGTAACATTTTCTTTCTTGATGTGTGTGTATGATTAATCCTTTCTGGGACACCCGATATTCCCCGATATTCCAAGGTAGTAGCCTTACAGATTTCATCAATTTTCATCAATTTTCATCAATTTTCATCAATTTTTCATATCTTTCACATATATGACCAATATTCTTACAAATAAGCAAAAATCCTCGATAACTTTCAAAATAAAGCTTAAACCCTAAAATTTTCCAGAAATCTCGAAAAATTAGAAAATTTGGAAAAAATAAAATTTTGGTGAAAAAATCTCGAAAATATTTTTTTTGTAACGGTCACAGCTCTGCAACACCTCTGCAACACCTCTGCAACACCTTTGCAATACCTGTAACTTTCTCATATGATACTCAAAATTCATTATTGATATATGAATCTTGACTAAAATTTGGCGAGCATTTCAAATATTATACTTAAAAGCAACAGTTCCGTTTCGTTTCGTTCGCACGAGGTAGTCGCATCGCTTCGCATCGCAGGTTTGGTTTCCCTAAAAGTCCTAAAGCCCTAAAAGTCCTAAAGCCCTAAGTCCTAAATTCCTAAGTCCTAAAAGACCTAATTCCTAAAAATATTATTATATCTTGTAATGACCATAAGCCAAAGTATGAATTCCATCCTCTAAGATATACCTTTTATCATCGTACCTTGTCGACTGACGATAATACAAACACTTTCTATATCGAAATTCCGTATTCAGGGGGGATGAGCGAAGGACATAGGACAGTTTCGTAGATTCTGTCCCGATGCCTTTGCAACCTCGTATGCTAACTCATATTACAATGAATATTCAACATTCAAGCGTTGGATACCCCACGCCAACGGGAAGCGCTCGGCTGATTTGTTATTTGGGTATGCGCACCCAAATGACAAAAAACGCATCTTTGAAACTCGTTAGTTTCAAAGATGCGTGGCCGATGCCTTCGTGCTTATGTGTGTTAATCCATATGAAATATTCCATGGAATAAATGTGAATATCCCGCACAAACGGGAAGCGCTCGGCCGTTTTGTAAAATTAGGGTGCACCCAAAATACAAAACGCATCTTTGAAACTCGGAAGTTTCAAAGATGCTTGCCGGTCGCGTGCAGCGGTAAAAGGCAAGTCAAAGGGTTTAGGATATAGAAGAAGTACAGGGGCCTTTTTTCAAGCAGAACACGCCGTGAGTGTCTATTACAACGGCGCCCACCATTATCACAAGCGAGACAAACCTTCTTAAAGCTTTTTGGAGGCAGCAGCGGGAGGTGGCACCAGCGGGAACGAGAGCGTTTGACCTGTGTGCACATTATTTGAACAGGAGTCGTGAAAAGGACCACCGGTCATAGCCGGATGACATCAAGAAAACTTAATCTAAAATCAACATGATAAAAGAGTTAATCTAAAATCAGCAAGAAATAATCTAAATCCAATATTTTTCCGGCCAGATTTACAGCCGGATCGCGTTCGTCGACCCTTCTCTCCTCCCTACCCCTCTGGAAGTTGGAATTCCTCGACATCAACCTAAACAGCAACCCCCTCAAACTGATGGAAACACCGAAATGCTTCCAGTATAATTATATTGTTGATCAGACAATATAATTATATCGGGCAACAACCTCCCGACGAGATGCAGGTCGGGTTGTCCGATATCGTTATATTGCTGATCAACAATATAATTATCTCGAAGCATTTCGGTGTTTCCATCATAACTCTAGTTCTTTGGAGGCACGGCACCATATCGGCAGCTGCTGGCCCTCGATACGGTCAGGATATTTATTTTGGCGCCCCCGATAGCGCGATGGTCGGTGAGTGCACTCGACCGCCTCCACAGTGCCGCCTCCGCAGTTCTAGAGTTATGATGGAAACACCGAAATGCTTCCAGTATAATTATATTGTTGATCAGACAATATAATTATATCGGGCAACAACCTCCCGACGAGATCCAGACGGGACTCGAACCTGCGCGCTCAAGGTGCAAGCCCAACACATAGCGCCCTACGCCTTAGCGCTATGTCATCAGATGCCCAACACATAGCGCCCTACGCCTTAGCGCTATGTCATCAGATTTGATGACATAACGCCTTCTGATGACATAGCGCTAAGGCGTAGGGCGCGCTAAGGCGTAGGGCGCTATGTGTTGGGCTTGCACCTTGAGCGCGCAGGTTCGAGTCCCGTCTGGATCTCGTCGGGAGGTTGTTGCCCGATATAATTATATTGTCTGATCAACAATATAATTATACTGGAAGCATTTCGGTGTTTCCATCACAAACGCTGTTCATCAACGGCTTCAAATTTCAGAAAATTCGACGCGTTTTGTATCGGCATCGTCGACATTTTACAGCCATCTTACTTGACGCGATCTGCCAAGGCCTATTTTCAGTTTTGACCCTTCTCCACGTCCCCATGGCGTGTGATGATCTTCGAGGGACCTGAAATTGTAACTCCATCAACATCTTCAAAATCTGCTCTTCGATGACTCGTTGTGATCTCGTTTGTAGGTAGTGCTTAGAAGCATGTTAAAGGGTAGTGACTTAAGAGGCATGTAATTAGCACATAAATCGGTAGTGCCCTAGAAATATATATCTAGCATGCAAACCGTCGTGTATGCCCTCGTGCTGCATTACATTGGTAGTGCCTAGGCGAGTGACCACTTCGTAGTCAGGTAGTGTCATGGAGAGTACAATATTAGGTACCCTATAGTAGTATCTAGTATTAGTGACTCCTCGTAGCACTCACCTTTAGCATCGCAGTGTCGCGGTCGCGGTGTCACGCGTTATGACGATGACACTGCGACCTGCGCCTGACTCTCAGACAATCTTCCCTTCGTAATAACTTGGCGGCGCAAGCCGCCAGCCCTCACTTGGTAATATCATCCGCACGCCTTGTCCTTCAGCTGCCTGCCACTCTGTGGCAGCTGTCGTACCGCCTTCTTTCCCACCTTCATATAGCTCGAGCTAGTATATTTCGGGTTTCTCGTGACGTATCTCCCATAGGTCATTCGTGTATTGTCGAGCGCTTCATAAATGCAACCTTCCTTAACCGCCAGGGAACCACCAGGCGGAACCGCCAGGGTTCGCCTTGGGGCCTTTGGGCCGACGGACGAGGGTCGAGGGCATCATTTTGCCCCGCGTTGACCAAAAAAATGACCAAAATTGACCAAGCCCAATCCCCCCCCAAAATAGATTTGGGGGGCAATCCATGGTTCCACACTTTATCAATGCCCCCCCCCGAGGGGTTTGGGGGGGTTCTGCATGACTTGCGTCATTTAGAGGGGTGTAGGGGTCGCGAGGATTTAATGGAATGTGTGAATTTTAGGTAATTTGCCAAGCGAAAAGTGCCACCCAACTTCCACATGGAGGGCACCCAAAGGTTATATTTTCCACCTATGGGACCCCCCAAAGGGCTGGGGGGGGTTGGATTCATGCCTTGTACCGGTGGGGGGGCGGGAATGGGGCATCCGATATGGGTCACTTGGGTATGCGACTTTCCCCCTTGGGAGGGTTGATGGTGCACCCTTAGTTTCACCCCTCGCCTGGATGTCACCTGCAGTGCTGCCTGTGTCACAGTGTCAGGCTCCCGAACACTTAGCCAGACATCATATTATTTTATCTGACTTTAGTATTCCAAGAGCCAGCACACCTGCATTTTCACAGTCACAAAACAGCATATATATTGTCATATATCTCCTGTTTGATCAGGTTACCGGCCCACGCACCTTTGTGTTGGCTTGTTGATCTCTCTGGTCCGCTTCGCTTTTTCGCGACTCTATCGACATCTTTTGGCAGCAACCGACATCAGCCGCACCGCACCACTCGCAGCACGTCACGGCACGGCAACAACATCTCGACATCTTCACATCTTTTTTACGACATCTTCAGTGTTTTTATTGCACACCTCGTGTGCTTCAATCTACAACTGGAACCGCAATATTTTATTCCGACAATGGCTTCGACTCGACGTGAGGGACTCGCTTCCGCTCTGCGCGCTGCCCGCACACATCAGGGCGGAACACCGTCAAATTCACCTTCCGGTTCACAGTCTACCCCTGCCTCGTCTCGTAGACCACGCAGGATTGTTGGGACTTCTTCATTGCGCTCAAAACCGACATCTACGGTCAACGCCCCTACGGCTTTCGACTACTTCAACGATCCCGACGTTTTGACCACCACGCCTGTGGAGGAGGGACGCGAGGATGAGTACATCGAGCAGCTCGCCTACGCTTTTCAGTATGGGAGTGACCTGCTCTCGTTCCTGAAGTCTACTGGCCTCAAGATGCCCACTGGTTACACCTTGGACACCACGACTGCCGACATGGACTTCAACGCCCTCCTCTCGGGATTGGCCCATGTGCTGTACCCCGTCTCCTACAGCGAGGCGGCCAAGCTCCTGGACCTCGAGCACGACCATGACTTTTACCACGTCACCATCAACGAGATCCTCTTCAGCATCCTTCCGCACCCGCTTCGTGGCAACGCCTTGAGCGTCTACCACGAGTGTGCCCGCCACCACCCTGCTGACGGCCGCTACGCCCTTCAGCGCTTACGGTACGAGGTGGAGGGTGTGCCCGACGCGGACGGCATGCGCTTCTGGACTCAGATGAGGGCGGTTGTCCTCACCGAGATCGAGGACCCCGCCCCACAACTTGCACTAATTCGACGGCTTGGAGACCGCCACCAGAAGCTCAAGCCGGCGTACAGCGACCCCGACCGCGTCATGGACCTCTGGCACATTCTGTCCGAGTCCGCCAAGAAGTCGCCGTACGTCGCCCCTCTGTACCTGGTGGTGTTGCGCGAGTTGCGTGCGGGTGCGGTCTTTACTTTTGCCCGCCTTGCTCTACGCATCCGCCTCGCCTATCGGGACGAGAGCCCCCTTGCCACACTCTCGCCCTCTGCCGATCACGACATCCCACTCGAGGGCTCTGGGTACCGCCCCAAGCAGGCAACCCAGAGGCCCAACCCGTCTCCACGATCCCCTGTTGCCATGGCCCTCCGCATGCAGAAGCAGTCGGCTGCGCCCTTGGAGGGAAAGTGGACTTCGGATTCCCCCAACTCCATGTACCTCAAGTGGGTGGGTACGGGTTTTCCCTGCACTGTCTGCTTCCGCATGTGGCACGTCACGGATTCCCACCCCGACACCCGTGGTGCCTGCCCGTACGTGTGCGTCGAGGCGTTCGCGAACAACAGGCACTTGGAGACATCGCGAGCGGCCACTGCCCGCCCGCCGCTTAATGCATCCGCCGCCGCCCTCACGGCACCGCCCCCTGCGGTGGACCCGCCGGCTCCACCCGAGGAGCAGCCTGCTGCGGCAGCACTCTCCGCCCGCCTCTCCCTGCCTGCACCGGTTACGGGTGATGCGATCGACACGGTCGGCAGCGGTTCTCTGGTGGTGCCCACCACGGACGATGCCGCCTACCCGCTGCCTGAAGACCTCGACGAGCCTGCTTGCTACAGCGCCGCCTTCGACGGCGAAGACGACACCGATTGGCCGGCATTCCGCTCTTCCCCTGTCTGGCTGCCCAAGATCAACGGCAGTGTGAGCGGAGAAGCACCAAAACCCTAGAATTGGAATCGGGCTTGAGATGTGAGAACTTACTAGCGCCAATGCATGGAATTGCTTCTAGCTAGGTTGAAAAAGGCCTCTTAGAGTAACACTCAAACATCTCTTCTAGCCGCCTGTCCGGATGTACCGGCTGGCCCTGCAGTGCACCTCCCTCCTTCGGGGTGAGGTGGTGTCACGGGTATGCTGACTTTCCCCCCCCCCTTGGGAGGGTTCAGTGGTGCACCCTTAGTTTCACCCCTCGCCTGGATGTCACCTGCAGTGCTGCCTGTGTCACAGTGTCAGGCTCCCGAACACTTAGCCAGACATCATATTATTTTATCTGACTTTAGTATTCCAAGAGCCAGCACACCTGCATTTTCACAGTACAAAACAGCATATATATTGTCATATATCTCCTGTTTGATCAATGGGGTGTTTTAGCAGTCATATTGAGGTCCCTGATGGAACCCGCTCAATATAACCCCCTATAGGGGGGGGACAGCCGAGCGCACCCTGTATAATTCAAAGTTCAATATATAAATAATTGTCAATTTATATATTTGCACGGATATATTAATTATACCAGGTGCTACAACAATTATTAAAACATCCTAAATTTAATAAGTCCAGGGGGTGGACTCGGATCCAATAAAGAGATAGAGTCCCGTAGAGCTCTACCATATTACTTTATACTGTGACAAGAGGTAGTTATAGCTGCCACGTCAGACTATATGCTCTGGACTGTGCCGGAGGAGCGTTCCCACGGTGGTAGGGGCGGGGATGGGGAGGGAACACCATCCTTCCTACCTCAACCTGACGCTTTTTAGAAGGGCCCTTACCATGTGCACCGCCCACTATCGGGAAAGCCAATCAGAACATGCCAGCTCAAAGATGCCATTGCAATACGACTTTTGTAAGTGCACAAATGGCAAAACACCATTGGTTGTCGATGACGAGCGAGCGACAATCTCAGTAACCTCCTCTAGGACGTCATACGATAGAGTTGCGAGTTCATGCGCGAAAAGTCGGGCCTCGTTCGTTCGGTTGATCGTTTCCGGGTAACCTGAGAACAAGCGAGGGAAAAGCGAAACAAAGCAAAACTCGGCCGTGTTCAAGTGGTTTTTGTTGCACGCTCTGAAATAAGATGTGCGTGTAAGACCGAGGAAAAATCGAATTCTCATTCAACAAGATCATAAGTGGAATCCATACCATTAGCGTGCATACTTTAAAATTGCTACAGCACCGCGGAACAAGTTGCGTTTTGGACTTCCCTTCTTTGGCCTCCATCACCATGTTGGAAACGTGATACCCACCAACAGATTTTCATAGTCGTATACAGGCCGTTTTCCCGGTTCGCGATTTCTTGCTACCGCAATTGAAGTGGAATTTCGCTATTTTGTTGGCGTGTTCACAACGGAAATCTTTGGAAACGATCAGAGTGCCGGTTTCGAGGAAAGCGTCAATAAACCTCGCATCTAGAAAATATAGACGGCGTGTGCTCCCAAAGAGATCTGCATAATAGTACTGCTACGTATCTGCATAAAATTAGGTGCGATATTTGTTCTTCTGTCGCCGTCACTGACTTTCTGGAATTTACATATCAGACTGGCGAGTACCTTTGTATCTCCCGCACTAACCTTTATATTGCCCGTTGCTGGGTATGTGCGCTCTGCTGAGTTCTCCAGTCATTATTCTTGGGCTCCAAAATTTAAGATATATGACATCCCTCTGTCTCTACATTTTCCTGTAATTCATTCCAAGCTGAAATTGAGTGACTACTGCGACTTGCTGTTCTGGTGCTGGGTTCCTTTTTCTCCCGAGCGCAAGTTGTTAAAAAAGAAAGTGTGCGCTTGCTTGGACGCAGAATTTTCTATGATGTGACGTGACGCTTACGAAAGCATAACGTGGATCTTGAAAACTACCAGGATGAGCTCAGAAAAGCAGCAGAACCACAATCGTCCTCCACCGTCCGCTCCACAACCGTCTTCAACCAGTGCCGCAAATATCCGCAAAATCAAACCGACGAAATCGAAAGCTGAGAACGGCTCGGCAAGCGGTTCGGCGGGGGGGGGCATCCCGAGGTTTGGACAGCTCCAACCTTGTCCTGATGATACCTCCTCCCCAGCTTTAGCGCGTGCTCTTGCAGAGATCAGTTCTTCCAGTGGCGAAGGCGCCCCACCGTCCGCGGGAAGAGCCAACTGGGAGGCTGCGGACCTCAGCGCTCTGCGCAATGTCGTGCTGCGCCGGAGGCGTGGAGCGCAGAATCGCCTAGAGGTCATGAAACAGATGAAGGCCCGGCTTAATGAATGGCGAAGCAAGGCAAGCTCCTGCCCGCGAGAGTGCACGCTACAGGCACTCTATCGGACCTGTCCCTCAAGCCGCCCCCTTTAGTATCGGTTTTCACGTCAGAGCAGGTGTATTCCAGGGTTCGCATCGGGCTTGTGGCTACCCGGATTTCCGTACTTCCCCCCAGGCCCTACAGGTCTGCACACAGCGCTTTTCTGACTTCAGTAGGTCGGTCACTCAAAGCCACGAAGACCTCGCGCGCGACATGCGACAGCTTCGCGGCGCGCCCCGAGTGAGAAGCGCATCGTCAGCGCTGTTAGCAAGGCTTGCTGGCCTGCTTCGAGGCTGAGTTCCCGATCGGCTGACCGGCTCGAAGGGGCAACCCGTATGTTTGCCCACGTGGCTTAGAAGGCACGACCCCCGCATCTGTGGCCGTGGCTCGAAGCGGCTACCCCGTGCGTCTGCTAACGTGACTCGAATTACGAGTGCCTTCAGTCGAAAGCAGAGGACGCCTGCCTGCACTCCGCGGACCGTATAGGCTCGTGTTATTCCTCCCGCAGTGGTCGGGTCAGCAGGCCGGCTTGAACCCGGCCTTCTTTCCGCGCCCCACCCGTTAAGGCGCTTGTCCTGAACTCGGAATTCGTCGAGGTTCAAGGCCGGAACTGGAGAACTACAGCCACGGGCTCTACCCATTGTTTGCACCGCCCCATCAACTGCAGACTCCTCGCGCCACCCGCCATCCCACGTTCCCCTCGCTCTCGGGAGCTCTTCAATCGGAATATCAATCGAGTGAATCTGGTTGGGAGCCTCCGCACGATTCCTCTGCATCCTTCACTCTGCTCCTTCGCTTTGCGTTTATGTACGCCCCATGCGGCCTTGCCGCGCGGTATGCTAGGGTCTCTTGTTGCGCCCGCCACGCAGGTCATTCACGTAACATGTATGTTGTTGTCGTGCTCTCTCTTTCTTGTCTTCTGTTGTGGTGCTGTAAAGTGCTGCAAAGTCTTGTTGTCGTCCGCTTTTGTTGTCTCATTTTATTGTCCCCTGTTGTGCTGCTGTAAAGCCTTGTTTCCGTCTGCTTTTGTCGTCTCCTATTGCGTAGCTGTAAAGCCCTCTTATCGTCGGCTGCTGTGGTGCGAGCCGTGAAGTCATTTGCACCACTCGAGTGATCCAGCAGGTCGGTGCCTCGTCCATCACCGCCAGAGCTATGAGCATACTCCAACTTTAAGCCTCCAGTCGCGCTGGCAGGCAACAGCTACACCGGCTCCCTAACTAACTTCCGAGAGGGCGCAGCAAATGGCAAAACTTTCCCTCGCAACTTCCGAAGTTGTCGCAGTAAAGAGCAGGGCTCTGCCTCGCAGATTCCATGGGGGCTTGACAAAGAACGGGGTGCGCGAGTCGGGTAGAAGACCCAACTCGAGACCAGACTCCGTGTGTCAGGAGGTGTCCGTATTCAACAGCTCGTTCCTTCGTGCCCAAAGGCACGCCGCCTGCACTCAAGAACGAGCTGTGTTGGGGGGGGGAGGGCAGCATACTCGAGACCGAGGTGCGTGAGGGGGGTGCGGCACTCAGGCCATGCTGCTCGGGTCTCGAGGATGGGCAGAAGTACCCAAATCTCTCGGCGTGCTCTCGCTTGCGGGTGGTAGCGGTAGGGATCAGTGACTTGATTTCGAGGAAGTGCTTGAGTGCCTGAACCTTGCGAGGTGCTCTTGAGGACCGGCGGCCGTGCCTAAATCTCGCAGCGTGTTCTGCGGGCCTCATGCCTTGGTTCCAAGCACGCGCTTGCGTGCCTGATCCTAGAGGGGTGTTTTCGATCCCGTGTTTGGTGCTTGAACCTGCCTATCTGTTGGTTAGGATGTGCTTGGGCGCCTGATCCTCGCGGGGTGCGCTCGAGGACGGGTGGCTGTGCCGGATCCTTGCGGCGTGCGCTCGAGGATACGCAGGAGTTCTGGAACCTTGCGAGGTGTTTGCATCCACCACCAGCGGTGCCTGAGTCTCGCGCGTATTCTCGTATGACGGGCAGCCGTGCCTGAACCTCACCGCCAGTTCTCGGGAACGGCTGTGAAGTTCCGCACCTCGCGGAGTGTTCCTGAGAGCGGGCGCGGACGCCTGAACCTTGCGGCCTGCAAGGCTGGGCGGCCATGTTCTATCCGCGCAGCCAGTTTTCGAGGCTCGGTGGCAGTGTTTGAAAAAGCGTGGTGCATTCTAGTGTCGAGGTCAGGAGGCAGCGTTTCTTCGAGGACGGGTGGCAGCGTTTAGACTATGCGGCAACACGTTTTTTGTGTTGAGTGGCAGTGTCTACACCTCGCGACGCGTCCTGAAGTATGCGAGCAGTGGCTACACCTCGCAGCTGTTATGTTGAGGACGGACGGAGCTGTCCGAACCCTGCAGCTTGTTGTGAGAATGGGTCACGCTGCCTGGAGCTTACGGCCAGGGAGACGTCTCTGAGGATGGGCCTCCGGGTCTCCTTGCGTAGGGGAGGACTCAGGTCCACACTTTCGGGCGGGGTGCTTTCTTTGTTAGCGCTTTCTTGTCAGTGTCGCTCGCTCGCAGCGGGGAGCCCATAGAAGTAGGTGCGCCGCGGCGTCCATCATTAATTATTTCCTTGTGAGCCATTTACTCCGAGCCTGGGAACCTGTCGGAGGCTGCAGCCGGCAGAGGGATGTGCGAGCAGGGAAGCCCTCGGCCGCGGCCCTCAGGGGATGTCACTGTCGCTTCGTCTTCGACACAGCTTCGTGTGTTGTATCAGCGCTCGGGCACCGCAAGAACGCAGCACCTTAGGTTCTTTGTCGTGGGGGTCCTTTGTCAGGGTGGTCCTTGGAGAGCGCAGGATGGAGTCCCGGTAATTCCCCAGCATGGGGTTGATGTTGAAAGGGACAGGAGAGCGCCCCGTCAGTACCCTCGTCTGGGTAGGGTTCCGACAGCGAATACCATCCATAGTTAATTTGCTGCATCGATGCCAGTTTCTAGTACTGCCACGGTTGCCAAAAGGCGAGCAGGCCCCTGGCTTACGCGCTCTATCGGCCGCTGTCACATATCCAGCACGGTGGTTCCTGTCCGTTCTCTGCTGCCCTAGCGCCTCTGCCCCCTATGCTTTGCGTGCCACGTCACGCGCAGCAGTGCCCGCACCCTCGCTAGTGACTGCCCCCCTTTTTCTCTGCAGCAATCAGGCTGCGGTGGGGCTTTTGCATGTGGGACGTCTCTGAGAGTGCCAGGCCCTAGGAGACTACCTAGTTGCACCCACAACACCTCAGGGCTGCGCTTACTTCTCAGTGAAGCCGCGGTCTGTGGTGGCCATTCTGGATGCTGTGGTAAGGAATTGCGTGCAACTGTGCGATGCGCGTGCCGGCTGCTGTTTCTCACGCCGACTGCTGGCCGTGGCCTGGCGCAGATAGCCTCGAAGAAGCGCCGCGCCGAGGCCGGAGCTGCGATGCCGGGCGGCCCCGGAGCAGCGCCGGGCAGGCCGCCGGCAGGAGATCCCCCCCCCGCTAAGCGCGCGCACACGGAGGCCGCCCCGGAGACAGCCGGGGACCAGGCCAAGACCCCGCCCCTGAGCGCGCTGCACGCTGCAGCGCCTGCGGCAAAGAGCTCTGCCGCCCTGGCAGCGGCACTGCCTTCAGGGCCGGAACCGGTGCGCGCACCCCACACGCAGCCCCCTGGCCCACAAGCTCCATTAGGGGCCGTCGGCAAAGAGAAGGACAAAGAGAAGGAAAAGGACAAAGAGAAGGAAAAAGATAAAGAGAAGGAAAAAGATAAAGAGAAGGAGAAAGACAAAGAGAAGGAGAAAGACAAAGAGAAGGAGAAAGACAAAGAGAAGGAGACGCATCGAGGGCTGGGGCCAGGCATGCGCGCTGCAACCGCCCTCCTCCCCTGCAGCACGGGCACGCTTCGAGCTCCGCTCCCAGTGGTTTTAATGTTTTCTGCAGCACGGACATGTTTCTAGCACCTTTCTCCATTTCTTGTCTGCCTACAGCGCGGGGCATGCTCCTACCATCGCTCTTCCTGCCCCTCCCTGTCTCACCTCCGCTGCACAGACATGTTCGTAGCACTCTTCCGCTTTCCCTCCATGTCTCCCCCTCCGTCCCTGCCTCCGCCTCCGCCCCGCCTCCGCCTTTCCCTCCCCCTCCCTGCCTCCCTTCCGCCTCCCATCTTGCCGCCGTTTCTCCCTCGTTTCCCCGTCCCCTCCCTCTATTGTCTGCACTCAAGTACTTAAGAGTACTCTTGCCTTCCGCCCGTTCACTCCCTGTTCCCCCTTGCCTTCAACTCCCTCTCCCCCTCCTCCCGCTCCCCCTCCCTCTCCTCCTCCCCTTCACCTTCCCCTTCCCCTTCACCTTCCCCTCTGTTCTCTCCCTCTTCTAGCCCCTTCCTTTCCTCTTCCCCCTGCAACCCCCCCCTCCCCCTGTGTTCCTCCACCTTCTCCCGCCCCTCCCAATACCTTTTCGCCCTCCCATTGCCTCACTGCGACGATGCCACCCCTCTCTGCTTGCACCCCCCTCACTCCCTTCTTAAACAGCACAGTGAATGCTGAAAGCGAGCCAAGCCTCCTTCTCTGCCTCCTTCTCTGCCTCCTTCTCTGCGCCCATGCCCAGGCACCGGGCGAAGGGCGGGTGGGCGCAGGGCGCTCTTCTGACGGGGCAAGGGGCGAAGGGCGGGTGCGCGCAGGGCGCTCTTCACCTCCGGGAGTATCGTGCGCGCCACCTGAGCCTAGAGCTGCCACCCCAGAGCCCATGGCGGTGGACGCCACCCCGGAGCCCATGGCGGTGGACGCGGCCGTGCCCAAAGGTGCGGTCTTGAGCCCTCCCTCTGAAGATTCTCTGCGTTTGAAGGTGGTACCAAAGGGAAGTGTGGAACCACCTTGAGGCCTGTACTATACCCCATGCTCAGGCTGGCGGTCGGGGGGGGGCGTGGGAGCGTGGCCAGGGGTCTCCGAGACTGGGCCAGCGTCGGCTACACTGCCGGCAGCTCGAGTGCAGCCCGCCCCAGTAGCCCCGGCCTTAAACCCGGCCGAGCCGCCAGATGTTGCCGCCGCACCTAGCACACAGAGCGTAGGGGCAGCCGCAGCTCTGACGGCGCCACCTGCTGCACCGGTGAGCGCCGTGGTGGCTCCAGCGCCGGTGGTAGTGCCAGCCACAGCGCCAGTGGCTGAACCTCGCAAGAACAAGGACAAGAACCGGAAGAACAAGCTGGAGGGGAGGCCGGAGACGCCCAAAGGCGGCGGCGTGGCAGGGCCGCCGAAGCCGAAGCCGACGATGAGCATACGCCCCACGCCCTCCAACAACTGGTGGAAGCAGATGGACATGTACTTTGCGAACGTGCGACCAGAGGATTATGCCACCCTCCAGGTGGGGGGCCTGCTGTGTGCCTCGGCCCAACCCCTCGCATCGCCCTGACTTGGCAAGGCGACACTGACCGCTGATTGGATTGGGTTTGGTTTGGTTTGAGCATCGCATGTCAAAGTGGTGCGCATGGCGTGCAGAATCGTGAGCGAACCCGCTTGGATCCTTCATGACTGCTGCAGGATGCCGGGGATGCGGTTGCGGTTGGGAGGGGTTCACAGGAGGAGAGCAAGGCGGGTGACCTGGAGCTACCAGAGGAGGGTATGCCCTACATGTTTGCCTGGATGATGGAGGACGTGGCGGACGAGGAGGCTCGGCTCGCAGCGGTTGCTGCCGGGGGCAGCACTGAGGAGGGCGGCACTCGGAGTAAGTTGGCCAAGGCGAATCAGCAGCGTCCTGCGGGGCCCCTGTCGCCAGCGGCCAGTTCTCCCCCGAGCCTGCCAATCAGTATGTCCTCACTCCCCACCCCTTCCCCCGGCCTCCTGCTATCTCTACGATGTTAAGCTTGCAGCATGAGGTATGGGGCCATGTCAGACAAGAAAACGTCACGCAGTGATGAGGTGTGGGGTAGGTGAGCGAGGGCAAGTACCATGCACCAATCGGAAGCTCGGACCCGCAAGCCGCCCTGCAATGCACCTCAGTGACTCCCAGGCAGCAGCAGCTGCGGCTAAAGTGGGTAGGGGCCTGGAGGGGTTGCGCGCAGTGGCAGGGGTGCTTGGCCCGGCGGTGGAGATGGATGAGTGTGAGCTGCTGTACTACCGCAGGCAACATGGGTTGAACCATATGCTCGGCGCGCTGCTGGCGGAGCCCTCGCCGACGAAGGCAGCGCAGCAGGCCCCCACCGGCGAAGCGGAGGGCAGCGGCTCGCAAAGGGTGGACTCCCTGGTGGAGATGAGCTCATTTGTTGGGAGCAGTGGGCAGGGGGTTGCTGACCAGGTGGTGATGAGCCCAGCCGTTGGGAGCAGTGGGCAGGGGGTTGCTGACCAGGTGGTGGCGCTCGCGCCACCTAGCAGCAGCGTGGCAGAAGGCTGTGCACGGGGATGTGAGGCAGCCATGGAGGAAGACACGGAAATAGGGACGAGCAGTGAGAGCCGAGACAGAGTGGCGGAGGCAGGGACAGTGAGGAGTGGGGGGGCGGACGGGTGTGCTGGGGTGGCGCTGGCGAAGGAGGCCCCTGGTGGGGCTTCGGGCATCGATTCGAGGATGGGAGGCATGGACATGATAGTGGACGAAGCGTCGGAAGCGACAGAGGTAGAGGGACGTGCTATACTGGAGGAAGCACTACTGGGCGATCTCCGTGATGGAGAGCAGGATGGGCGGGAGATTCAGCGGCGACTGGAGCTGGAGCTCGGGCTGGTAGGGCTTGTGGATTTGGAGGGAGACGCGCCTGAGGAGGAGTGGGAGGACACTCCCCTCTGCGAGACCCTGCGTACCGCGCAGATGCAGCTGCAGGCGCAGTGTGACGAGAACAATCGACGGAGGTGAGGGTGCAGTCGAGCCCTGGGGGACATCGAACCCTTGTCTCCTGCTGGCCTTTGCAGAGCACCTTGAGGACAGCTGGCGAGTCCAATGGCGGAAGATTGAGGAATACCCATGATTGGCCGAGAAGGCCGGTTGCAGCCTCTGGGTTCTTAGATGAGTCGAGATGAAAGTGCGGTGTGCTCAGACGGGGAGCCTCGTTGTGGCGCGCGCGTGCGCCTCCATGTGGCGCATGTGAGCGCCTCCATGTGGCGTGCGCGTGCGCCTCCATGTGGCGTGCGCGTGCGCCTCCATGTGGCGCGCGCGTGCGCCTCCATGTGGCGCATGTGAGCGCCTCCATGTGGCGTGCGCGTGCGCCTCCATGTGGCGTGCGCGTGCGCCTCCATGTGGCGCGCGCGTGCGCCTCCATGTGGCGTGCGCGTGCGCCTCCATGTGGTGCGCCTGAGCGCCTCCATGTGGCGTGCGCGTGCGCCTCCATGTGGAATGATGCAAACTGTGCGCGGTTCACATCGGCGGAGGATGGGGGCGCGCAGGAAGCATCTCATGAAGCTGGTGTCCAACACTAAGGAGTGCATGCTGCGCGAGCAAACGCTTCTGGAGGTACGCCCTCCCGCGCTTTACACCAGAATCTGGTGCTGCGGGCTGGAGACCAAAGATCTTTGACCAGGGATGACGCGTTTCAAGGGCAGGTGCATGGGAGGTGCCTGATAGAGGACGGGCACACGGGGCAGCGCCTGATTGGAGGGCGGTCCTGGGAACGCAGACGCGAGGAGCGGTGCGCGGAGTGTACGAGACGCACTTTGGGCCAAGGGGGGCCGTTTCGGCCAACGGGGGAGGGCTGGATTTCAATGCGGAGGAGAGGGCGGAGATGCAGCGCGCCTTCGCTGCCCTGGACCACGCGAAGGCGCAGTGCGCCCAGCACCGGGACCCTTCGAGCGTGCCTCACACCCACCGGTACAGCACACCCTCCAGCACCTGTGCCCCAGCTCCACCCCTCGCACTCCAGCGCGGCTGTGAGGCTTCTGATCTCTGATCTGAGCTGCGCTGCCAGATGGCAGCTATTTGCGCACAGCCTTCCGAGGTGGAAGATCCCGAGCATGGGTGTCCCTCGGGTTGCTCCTGGAGGGTTCGGCAGAGGCGCCGGCGCCCAAATGAGAGTAGCGTGAGGATGGGAGGATGGGAGGGTTGGGCTGCATCATTTGTGGCAGAATTCATCGATGTGAGATCGAGGCGCACGAGGAGGCGGAGGAGGCCGGGCCCACGGGGCATGAGGCATCGCCCTTCGACGCCGCGCGCCTGAGGAAAGAGACCCCGGAAGCTGCCACTGGACCCTCACAGGTGAATCCGCGCTGATCGCCTTCTGCAGCAGGGCATGTCAGTGGGGGAATTGTATGAATTGAATGTGTGAATTGGAGGACCTGGAGCATGCGAGGAAAAGCTCTCAGGGCCCCGGAGCCTCCCCTGCCTTTTTAACCCGGGCTGCTCACAGCACTTCACTGAAGCCATGGCACAGTGCATCACGCGGCTGCCAGTTGGCTGCATCACGCGGCTGCCAGCTGGCTGCATCACGCGGCTGCCAGCTGGCTGCATCACGCATCACAGTTGACGCTTGACGGGGGCCAGTTGGGAGAGGGTGGCTTGTTGATCAGGATGGTACTCCGCACATGTCGGGTGGAAGGAGTGGCACTGATGGCCAAGGGGATGAGGAGAGGGGGGATAGCCGTGAGCTGATTGGCCGTTGCTCGAAGCTGCTGCACACGCTAGCGGGGGAGCCTGGCGGTTCGCACACCCACAGCGCCCTGGTGCAGGCAACCATCCCGCGCGCCACCATCGAGGTGTGAGCTGCAGCAACGCCGCAGTTTATGTGCATCTTTGATGGTTGCATCCCGGGGAAGCATAGGTGACGCCGTGAGAAGCTGGCAGAAGCTGGGAATTCTGGCAGGGGAGTCCGAACAGTTTTGGATGAATTAGTAATCAAGTGGAGCCAAGAAGGCTAGCACATGTTGGAACACGCGCGCATGCAGCGACGCTGCCGAAGCTTGCATGAGGAGCGGAGGGACTGGCATGATAGCATTCAGAGTGTTACAATCATCCTCCGCTGCAAAGCGGTCTCTGGGAGGCCGCACGAGTTTGGCAGTAACAGGGCCACAACGCAACGCAGAAGCGCGGTGAATTCTCAGCTGAAGATGATGAAGGAGGGAGAGGAAGCGCACTGGAGTTCTGTGCATTTTGTGGCGGAAGGGCTGTGGAAAGTCATAAGTTTTTAGCCCTACTGGAGGGCTTATCTTGGAGTTACTTCGGGCGTTGAAGTCAACGATCTGAAACTGCCGGTGGAAACTCTTAAGGATGGCAATATGAGTATGTAGTTCAATGTAATGATAGGGGAAATGATATATGATATGTTGTCAGCTTAGGCAAATAGGAAGGTAGATTTGCATTGCATACATCAAAGGCACGCAACTTGCCTTTAGAGTTCATTGTTGCTTAGTTCACTTGCGTTCGTCATTGTTTGCCGTTACATTCCAGGAATTGAACGTCCACCTGTAACAGGTAGCCTAGACCGCCTTAGGAACCTTGCACAGGTAGTCGTAGCCTAAGATCCCATCACCCCATTTCAGAGTTGATGATCTCGTCGCCAAATCATCTGAAGGTGCTTGGCGACGATGCACTGCCACTGTATGATCGGTTTAATAAGTGAGGCTGGCCATCCTTTTTCCTCAGTGCATTGATGGACGGAATTGAATTTTGTAGCTTGTTGGGACCCGCGGAGATCGAGACAATGCTAAACCAGTTAAGAATAAGCCAAGTGTATTCAAAATCAAGCTAACACTGCAGAATGGCCCAGAGCCACCAGATAGTTATGTGTAAATATATTGCAGCACCACTTTTCGAGGATTTGGAACACAAATTTCGGGAATACTCTGTAAAAATACAAGCACCCTAGCTATATGCGACTGCCATGCAAGGGGAGGGGGGTACCGTATACAGAGACTCCTATGCAATGGTAGATCTGACAGGGGAATGCCGACTCATGCATTTCCATGCCTGCCGTTCTAAAGTCCGGGCGTCACGAAAAAACGCCCACTTTGAAGGGTTTGTGAGGGGGTGGCTGAATGATCGGGAATCGGGAAGTCGCTACCGCATCATATGGCATTTGAAGTTGAAATGTGGTGGTCAGTCGATACACATCGATAACTTCCCTGAAGACAACCCCCTATTCTGACCTCCAAAACATCTTCCCAATTCGGTATTTTTTTGCTGAAATACATTTAGATTTTCAAAACTAAAAGTCTGGCTATTTGAAAAAAATCTTCACGAGCGGCTCTGATCTCCGCCCAGGAGGGGGTATATAAGGGTAAGGGGGAACTCGAATGCGGCGAATGTCATCCAGGGCCTGCGGCCAGGGATCCTTGATGCATTCTGGCACATGGAGATGTAGGTGAGGCGCTCATGCGGCCCCGCGCAGCAAAGCGTCGTCGTATACGTAGTGCGCTCTGGCAGGTACCTCCTGCACCTCTCGCGCGCATGGTCCCGGCTTGGATGGGCCGCTCGTGGGAACGCCTCCCATCAATGCGATCACTGGTTGACCGAGCGTTCCAGTGACGTGGTGGTGACGCGTGTTGAGCGTGTGGAGCGTGTGGAGCGTGTCCACCCCAATGCGTACGTAGGCCTGGGCCAGTCGGTCGGCCTCTGTGTGGTGGTCGTGCAGCACGTCGGCGACCATGTACGCTCGGATGATCTGCTTGCAGTGGGAGTGACCGATCGATCTATACTGAGTATCAGCGACAATATCGGCTTATGTTGTAATCGAAAACGGCGATCCTTATGAAAATGTTGTAGGCAAATACTAGGGTCTAGGGCTTGTATGGGAACCCGGTCTTTTTTGTCGCGTGCATGGTCATTTCTGTCGCTGTCGCAAGAAAATGTTTCTGTCGCACGTCAAAAAAAGGAATCTTCTGGAAAAAACCAGAAACGGGGCTTCGTTCCCTTAAAGGGACAAAGAACGATTTCACAAAAAAGGTGGGGGGACGAAACGACATCGTCATCGGAACACTGTCAAAACTGCCCCAAAAATTTCCACATAACAAATTTTGATCTTCAGCGTTATCGCACGCCTTTGGAAGATACACCATCCCCCATCGACTATTTTTCGACCGCTCGATCGAATCGTCGAGCGAACGATCGGACAGTCAGATGACAGATTCTTGAAGAAGGGCATCTTCAAGTTGTCGCAAGGATCTTGAATACACTCCAATCCTACAACTAATTTTTGACCGACCGATCGAATCGTCGACCGAACGATCGGACCGTACGATTTCGTCGCATAATGGATTCGACCCGAAGACAAGATCTGCAGTTTGTCGCAAGTGTCTAGTGTGTCGCAAGTAACTTGTCCATCTTCGACCTTGAAGACAACAACCCCCATAAACTAATTTTTCGACCGGCCGATCGGATCGTCAACCGAACGATCGGACCGTCCGACTTCGAGTCCTGATGGATGTGGTGTTGTGGACTTGTGGTCTGTGGTGCAACTACCTCGTGTCGCGATAGCGTGACAGCGCAACAGTTGACCCACAATTATAATCACAAGTCAGTCTCGTAGCTTGACGCACCAAATAGCGCTTGAGCTCGGCCGCCTTCTCACTTTATTTCCAGCGTTCAAAATACCCCTGTGCTGCCTGTTGCTGCGCTTGATTTTTTGCTCTGACTATTTCTAAGTGAGCGTGTGCAGGTTTCCGTTTCCTTTGTTGCATATTCTCCTACCAGCTCGCTAACTTCGTCTGTTTTCTCCGCATCTTGTTTTGCAGCATCTGGCGTTTTTTTCGCATGTCGCAGGATTGCAGGATTGCGCGCCTAAGCCACTTTCTTCTAGCGTATTTCTTGATGCTGAAATATTCTTGAAGAGGCCTGCTGACAGATGCCTGTTTTCTAGCCTTTTCAGGAAATACGTATCTGGCGATCTCTTTTGTGCACTACTGGTTGGGCTGTCGAGATGCTGCCTGCGACCCTGCCGATTTATTTTGCAAATTCTCTGTGTTAATTATGCTGACGTCAGTGCTTTTTCCTTTGTCATTCTGCTTACAGATGAATGCTTGGAGACCGTCGGGCATCTTGCCCGTCGGGTTGGGTTCGACTCCCAACATTTCTATTACTAACTATCGTGCTGTATTTTGCAGATTATGTGGATACTTTTGGTTATTTTTTCACACTGCACAGTTTTCAGCGTAAATACTCTCCATTCTCTTGTCGCCGACTTCGTAAATTTGTGCGTGCAGGAAATCGGAATGCTGTGTCTTGGAGATATTAGTGGGTTGATAGTGTAGGTTGTAGTGCTGTTTATTTGATGTTTATAGAAACGCAAGTGTAAAATAGCTTAGAGCTGTAATTTTGGTTTGTGATTTGCAATGACTGCTTTCGTATGATACCATGCGTGAGTTCTCGTGTTTACATGCGTTCATCCCGCTAGGTTCTACTAGCTTTTTTATGTTGAGCTTCATCATGCACGGAGTTTTTGTTCGTTGTATGTCAGACCCCCCCCTACTCGGCTGAAAGTGTTTCTGTATAATTCTTAAAATTCTAATAATTTTCTGATAAGTTTTTTGCTGCGAGCTGTCCGGGCGCGCACTATGTGCGGCAGCACCAGCGCAGGTGGACAGCGGCTGCGAGCGGGCAGGGCGCGCACTATGTGCGGCAGTACTGGCGCAGGCGGACAGTTGCTGCGAGCGGGCGGGGCGCGCACTATGTGCGGCAGCACCAACATAGGTGGACAGCGGATGCGAGCGGGCGGGGCGCGCACTATGTGCGGCAGTGCCGGCGCAGGCGGACAGTTGCTGCGAGCGGGCGGGGCGCGCACTATGTGCGGCAGCACCAGCGCAGGTGGACAGCGGCTGCGAGCTGGCGGGACGCGCACTATGTGCGGCAGTACCGGCGCAGGCGGACAGTTGCTGCGAGCGGGCGGAGCACGCACTATGTGCGGCAGTACCGGCGCACACGGACTGCTGCTGCGAGCGGGCGGGGCGCGCACTATGTGCGGCAGCACCAACGCAGGTGGACAGCGGCTGCGAGCGAGCAGGGCGCGCAATGTGCGTGGCAGTACCGGCGCAGGCGGACAGTAGTAGCAAACGAGCACAAGGCAGCTGCGAGCTAGCGGAGCTTGTAGAGTGCGCATGCATGGAGCGCAGCTGCTGCGAGGACCTTCAACTCCAGGTTCAGCTCTTATGGCAGCAGGATCGTAATCAGCAGATCCGAGAAGCGGAACGAGCTAAGCATCAGAAGCAACAACCTGTTCCGGCTCCGCGAATACTAGCTACAGCCTTAGCAGTACGCAAAGTCACAGCAGCATCGACGACAGCAGCGGCGGCAGCGGCGGCAGCGGCGGCAGCGGCAACAACACCAGCAGCGCAGCCTCCGCAGACCGGCGCAATGACCCATGGCTGCACGGCCGAGGCGCAGCCCCCGCAGCCCAGCGAGGCGCCCCATGGCTGCATGGCCGAAGCGCAGCCCCCGCAGCCCGGCGAGGTGCCTCATGGCTGCATGCCTCATAGCCGCATGGCAAAGGCGCAGCCCCTGCAGCCCGGCGAAGTGCCCCATGGCTGCATGGCTGATGGCGGCATGGCCGAGGCGCAGCCCCCACAGCTCAGTGAGGTGCCTCATAGCTGCATGGCTAATGGCTGCATGGCCAAGGCGCAGCCCCCGCAGCCCGGCAAGGTGCCTCATAGCTGCACGGGCTGATGGCGGCATGGCCGAGGCGCAGCCCCCGCAGCTCAGTGAGGTGCCTCATGGCTGCATGCCTCATAGCCGCATGGCCAAGGCGCAGCCCCTGCAGCCCGGCGAGGTGCCCCATAGCTGCATGGCTGATCGCTGCATGGCCGAGGCGCAGCCCCCGCAGCCCGGCGAGGTGCCCCATGGCTGCATGGCCGAGGCGCAGCCCCGGCAGCCATCGTTTAAAAGGGGGAGAGTGGCCCGGCAGCCCACGCAGGTGCTAGCCCCGCTGCTGACGCAGGCGCTGCTCCAACTGCCGACGCAAGCGCTGCCCCAACATCCCACGCAAGCGCAAGTTCTCTGCTTCGGCGGGCCACGCAGACGCTGCCTCAGCAGCCCACACAGGTGCTAGCCCCGCTGCTGACGCAGGCGCTGCTTCAACTGCCGACGCAAGCGCTGCCCCAGCAGCCCACGCAAGCGCTGCTTCAGCGAGCCACGCAGACGCTGCCTCAGCAGCCCACACAGGTGCTAGCCCCGCTGCCGACGCAGGCGCTGCTCCAACTGCCGACGCAGGCACTGCTCCAACTGCCGACGCAAGCGCTGCCCCAGCAGCCCACGCAAGCGCTGCTTCAGCGGGCCACGCAGACGCTGCCTCAGCAGCCCACACAGGTGCTAGCCCCGCTGCCGACGCAGGCGCTGCTCCAACTGCCGACGCAGGCGCTGCTCCAACTGCCGACGCAAGCGCTGCCCCAGCAACCCACGCAAGCGCTGCTTCAGCGAGCCACGCAGACGCTGCCTCAGCAGCCCACACAGGTGCTGTCTCAGCAGCCGACGCCTGTGCTGTCACAGCGGCCGACGCAAGCGCTACCTCTGCAGCCTTGCGCAACGTCCATCGGCTGCACGTCCGAGGCGCAGCCTCTGCAGCCTATCGCGATGTTCAGCGGCTGCACAGCTGAGGCGCTGCCTCTGCAGCTACTGTAGCACCGTTGTTGCCCCAGCAACCCACGCAAGCGCTGCTTCAGCGGGCCACGCAGACGCTGCCTCAGCAGCCCACACAGGTGCTGTCTCAGCAGCCGACGCCTGTGCTGCCTCAGCGGCCGACGCAAGCGTTGCCTCTGCAGCCTTGCGCAACGCCCATCGGCTGCACGTCCGAGGCGCAGCCTCTGCAGCCTATCGCGATGTTCAGCGGCTGCACAGCTGAGGCGCTGCCTCTGCAGCTAGCACCGGCGCTGCCCCAACAGCCCACGCAGGCGCTGCTCGTCAGCGGGCCACGCAGACGCTGCCTCAGCAGCCCACACAGGCGCTGTCTCAGCAGCCGACGCCTGTGCTGCCTCAGCGGCCGACGCAAGCGTTGCCTCTGCAGCCTGGCGCGATGTACAGCGGCTGCACGACCGGGGCTCAGCATCCACAGCCTCGTGCGACACCCTGCGGCTGCACAGCCGAGGCGCTGCCTCTGCAGCCTGGCGCAATGCCCTGCGGCTACACGGCCATGGCGCTGCTTCTGCAGCCTGGCGCAATGCCCTACGGCTACACGGCCGTGGCGCAGCCTCGGCAGCCTGGTGCAATGCCCATCGGCTGTACGACCAGGACACTGTCTCAGCAGCATGGCGCGACGCCCAGCGGCTGCACGGCCGAGGCCCAGCCATTGCAACCCGGCATGATGGCTAGCGGCTGCACCAGTGCGCTGCCTCTGCGGCATGGCGCGGTACCCAGCGGCTGCACAACCATGGCGCTGTCTCAGCAGCCTGGCGCGAGGCCCAGCGGCACCCTTTTCTGAGCGACTCTCAAAAAACGTACATGGTAATGGCACCTGGAACTTTGGCGAAATTTGAAATGGCAAGACGGGCTGTACGATTTATAAGATCTGCGTAAGATTGACGGCAGATGCAGGGGCGGAACTTTGGCGAAATTCAGGGCGAGGAGGATAGGAACGTCAGATCTTGCCTAGTCACGATGCCGAGTTAATCGTGGTGTCGAGGGACTTCGTCATGGTTTCACAAACACGAGTTCCCTGAATTTCTGCAATGGTTCGGATAAGGTCACTTTGTCATTTTTGGGACGAAAGATTTGCTTCGCGTTTCAAAGATTCACCTCTCGCAGTCGCAAACGCTGAACGTCATAGTCAGCAGTGCCGTTCGTAAGTTATTAAGTATGGAAATCTAGGTTATCGGCTGCCCGCCCCAACTTTGTTGCGCTACTGCAGGCACACCCGCTTGTGATTTTAATCACAATACATGAAGTGCAATTTTTTTCAACGTTCGTAACGAATATACATGTATTCACAAGGCGAATACCTTTCTTTTGAGCTCTTGATCGACCCCATCCGCAACCGCATCAGCTTCGTTTGCAGTCGCCACTGCAAGCTAAGCCGATGCGGTTCAAGATAGGGTCGACTAATTCACGGCAGCCGAGGGGTTTTCGTGCGGTCTAGCGCAAGAAACTTACGGGATATATTCGTATCAATATTATGAACATATCCCGTAAGTTTCAGGTCATACCTTGAAGCATGCTTCAAACAGTCGCATATTGGCATGAGGCGTTTTGGGTTCGGGTTTTGATTTACCCAAAACTGCCTTGCAGAATTGGAGTTGTCGTGCACCCCAACTCACGAAACCTGGCAGATATATTCATAACAATATTATGAATATATCCCGTCAGTTTCAGGTCATACCTTGGAGCATACTTCAAACAGTCGCATATTGGCATGCGGCGTTTTGGGTTTGGGTTTTGATTTACCCAAACCCAAAACTGCCTTGCAGAATTGGAGTTGTCGTGCACTCCAACTCACGAAACCTGGCGGATATATTCATAACAATATTATGAATATATCCTGGAAGTTTCAGGTCATACCTTGGAGCATACTTCAAACAGTCGCATATTGGCATGAGGCGTTTTGGGTTTTGATTTACCCAAACCCAAAACTGCCTTGCAGAATTGGAGTTGTCGTGCACTCCAACTCACAAAACCTGGCAGATATATTCACGTAACAATATTATGAATATGTCCTGGAAGTTTCAGGTCATACCTTGGAGCATACTTCAAACAGTCGCATATTGGCATGAGGCGTTTTGGGTTTTGATTTACCCAAACCCAAAACTGCCTTGCAGAATTGGAGTTGTCGTGCACTCCAACTCACGAAACCTGGCAGATATATTCATAACAATGTTATGAATATATCCTGGAAGTTGCAGGGCCTGCCGTCAAGTATGCTTCAAACAGCAGTCGCATCTTGACAAGAGGCGTTTTGGGTTTAGATTTATCCTCGTGTCAAGATGTGACCGTTTCGAGCGTACTCGACGGCATGCCCTGAAACTTACGGGATATATTACTGGAATATCCCGGTTCAAGATATCAGACAGTCAGTGAACCAATATAGATCAACTCGCTTAAGAAATAAACCCTAAGCTAGATATACCCGGAACGGTCACGGAGTCAGGATTCACGGCCATGAATCTGAAATTCCCGGCCGTGAATTCCGAGGAACGGTCTCGAGTCTAACTACATGTGACACTCGGTGTGTCACAGCACGGGCTTACGGATCAGTCACAGGTCCTGTGTTGGCTACCTAGGAATCTGTCATAGGGGCCTGCACCGGGACTCCCAGTCAGTGCTGCCTATACAGATTTCAGCACACCACCCCAGCACTGTGGGTGGTGACTGACAGGTAAGTCAGAGAAGTTAAGATAAGTTAGGGTAGAAGCTAGGGTGACAAACCTAACTGCTAATCCAACTGTGCTATTCTGATACACAAATTGAAACCCTCTAGCCGGCACAAGAGCAGAAACATACAGGCACTCAGGTCCTGCTAAACTACTGAAAAGCACTGTGGCAGCAAACCAGACTGAATATTGTAGATGTCAAAGCAAAGCATAAACCAAATTGAAGACCATGTTGAGGTCAAAGCACATCTCAGTACACCACCAGAAAGTGGTGCACTGCCAGAGCCAGAAGTAAAGCTACTCGGGGTCAAAGTCCAGAGGGGCACCATCACCACAATGCCCACGGTAGTAGCCTGCAGCACTGCTCTCCAGTGGGTCAGGCGGCCGGTGAACCACCGTCGCAGCACCCAGGGAGTGCACTACTGCATCCAGAGTGACGGGGTCCAGCTCGGATATACCAGTACTACATGGGAAGCGTGTAGAGGGGGAGTATCCTTATTAAATACAACTGTATTCCTTAAGTACCTTCTGTATTTTGCCAGGATTTACCAGTATTTCGGAACGCTTCCCATGTAGTGAGCACCTACGGTTATCTATGGCAGATCTGCATAAGCCGACACCGTGATCCTTGTTATTACCGCCGTACCTGCATCCCATGCCCGCCTTGCATTGCTCGCTTCCCAGCTCGCAAATCAGTTATCAATTGAATGATTGTGTGTTGTCATAAACTGAGAATCAATGTTATAGTAAATATAAGTTTCACTTTGTGACAACTGTGAACTTATGTGAACTTATGTAGATTGAGCTGTGAACTTATGTAGATTTCTGCGATTTTACCAGCACCTGTAGGTTTGTGAACTTATGTAGATTTCTGAAAAATTTAAAAGGAACAATCTTTGATTGTTCCCGGTACGATCTTGAAACATGGTTTGTCATTAACTGAGAATCATCATTATAGTAAATATAAGTTTCTGTTTGTGACACAGGCACACATCTGGAAATTTTGCGATCTGGCTCCGGGAACAATCTTTGATTGTTCCTTTTATAGTTTGTCATAATTAGAGAAGTAGTATTATAGTAAATCTAAGTTTCTATTTATGACAACTATGAATTTGTGTACTGTGATTTTCCCTCACAGTGCGATTTGAGCCAGATCTGTGATCGCTGTGATCGGAGCTGATCGGAGCTGATGAGATTACGGGTTGCTATGCTTGTCATTATTAGAAATTGATCTATATAGTAAATCTAAGTTTCACTTTCTGACACGCACCGGCTGCAGTGTGATTTATTGAAAAAGTGAGGCAATGGTTACCTAAAATATCGGGCGTTTCATGCTTTTTTTGCGATCGCACCGGGAACAATCTTTGATTGTTCCTTTTCCTTGTCATAAACTGAGAATGGTGTATATAGTAATTTTAAGTTTCTCTTTATGACAAAACTTGATTCCTTTTTCTCTTCCGATATCTTAATGGCGACCCAGACATTCCACGCAGATTGTTTTGACATTTTACCGAACATTGATAGTAACTCAATTGATTTAATTATTTTAGATTTGCCTTATAATCAAACTGCTTGTAAATTTGACAATCAGATTATCGACTTGGATAAATTATGGAAACAATTGAAACGTATCGGTAAACCCCGAACGGCATATGTATTCTTTTGCACGACTCGGTTCGGACATAAGTTAATATCCAGCAACGAGAAGATGTTTAGATATGATATTGTGTGGCAGAAAACGGTCAGTTCTGGATTTTATCATTGCAATCAGATGCCACTACGCAGTCATGAGATGCTGTATGTATTCTATGATAAGTTACCTACTTATAATCCACAAATGACTGACGGTAAACCGTACACACGTGTGCCGGGTAGACGCACTGAATTATATACCGGAAACAGTCCGAGAATTAATACAACATCTGATGGTAAACGATTTCCGAAGTCTGTGATAACTATTGCGAACGGTAATCACAAAAGCAAACACCCGACGGCGAAGCCTTATGGTATATTAGAGTGGATCGTTAAAACTTATTCAAATGAGGATGACTTGATATTAGACCCATTCATGGGTATCGGTACGGTGGGTAAAGTGTGCCATAATGATAATCGCAGATTTATTGGTGTTGAAAGAAGTAATAAATATTATGTTGAAGCTGAGCAGATGTTGCTATAATGATATGTTAAGTGTTTGTTATCACTGAAGGTATGATATCACAACAATCGCAATATTATGTGAAGTGAATATGATCATGAGTTATCACTGCAGGTATGATATCACAACAATCGCAATATTATGTGAAGTGAATATGATCATGAGTTATCACTGCAGGTATGATATCACAACAATCGCAATATTATGTGAAGTGAATATGATCATGAGTTATCACTGCAGGGTGCTCAAACAGTATCACTGAACAGCTAAAAATCATATTGAAATGTGAAAAAAGATAATACCAAAATAGTTAAGGGTTGCTGAACTACGGATTGGCAGCTGAACACTGATGGAGACTTAGTCCTCACCAAACAGTAGGTTCACTAAGGTGGTTAGGAACCACATAATGATACCAGCCAATTCAAGACCGAGAACTCCAGCTACAAAAATCATGTTCTCAGATACCAAACTCTCTATCTTTTTTATTTGAGAGCATACCATATTAGACCCGTTCCACAGGGTCTTGCAGTCTAACCATTCGTCCACGGACACGATAAGAACATAAACTGCTGACAGGAAAGCAGTCACAAGAATGGACACAAGCAGCCACTTGACAAACGGATTGCTGCGTTTGACCCCCTTCTTGAACGAAGCCCACCGTCCAGTCTTCTTCGGGGGCCGTCCCAACCACTCATCCGCAAAGGCACACTCCGCACCAACAAGTTTTATTGCGTTCTCCGGCATGCGGTCATAGTATCCCGCGTCAATGGCCGCCGCAAAGATGCGGTAACTCCCGTGGCCTGGGCCACCACGGACAAGCCACACAGTATCCTGCCGCCCACGGCTACGAGACCGAGGGGGCTCAGCAGCACGATCCGGTTCGGTCTCCTGCTGCTTTGTAGAACGAGTACGACGAAGCTCAGTTGCCACTGCACAAACACACGACAAAGGAACGAAATGTTAGAATAAAAGGTGAGAAGAAAACAAACGCATTGAACAGGAACTGGGCGACAATGCGGGCACATACTTGTATAATAAAGAAGATAACAAAAAGAGTGAAAGGCCTGCACGCATGCCAAACACACAAACACGTTAGTACTCACCTATCGTCGGCGTCAGTCGCATCTTCCGAGCCTTCCTCATCAGACTCGTCAGACTCGTATTCTTGAGACTCGTCGTTTTCTGCCTGACCCGGATTCTCTAACTGAGACCGGAGTTTATTTAACTCAAGCGAATGACGGGCCTCAATATCTCCTAGAGTTCTCTTGAAACCCTTCAGCTCAGAACGAAGCTCCGCATTTTCAGCGAGAAGCTGGTCACGCTCACTCGTTATCGTTTTAAAAAACGTTATCTCGGGAACCTTCGGTGATGCGTTGAGGGTCATTGACTCAAACATGCGGTCAACTGCTGCAGGTGCAGACTGGACTGACTCCGCGAGATGCGGACTGCGAGCCTTTTCGCAACGACGCTGTGGTTTCTGGTAAACCGCACTGTGAGGAGACGGTGTGAGCGGAGATAACACGAGGCTTGAAGACTGAGGTGTCGCAAGGGAAAAATCAGCGAAAGCCGCAGCCGCATCAACAACGAGCTCTTTGGCGTCAGCTTCACCCTTACTAAGGATACTTGCAGTGACCGAGTTGTCACACATCTGAATTATCTTTCCCGACTCATAAGCACTGACAGAGTCTGCGACAAACTTCCGGAACTTGTTTGCCACAAGGGCGTAAAGCTGCGGATCGTCGCAGTCAAAACACTCCAGGATAAGCGGCTTCAAGCGAGCCGGGTCTAGCAGTGGCATCAAAGGAGACAGATGTTGCTCTGAGAAGAAAGGAAGTTGGCGACCAGCGGATGCCTCACACTCTGTCCATACGCCAGTTTTCTTTGACTTCCTACGGCAGCAACACTTTATCTTGCTTCCTACGTTGGCCTTACGAATTGGTTCCGGACAGCCAAAGGGATTGGCCATAAATGCCCATTCAGCTCCAGTCTTAGGGCATATGATCACATCATCGGGGACACGGGGCGAGGAGTTCATGATATCTCTGTGAACAGAACGTACCGTAAACAGTTTGTGAGGCGATATTGTGGGCAAGCTGATAATTGTTTTTTCAAATATTGTTTTGAAAGCAGTGTCACACGATAGTGTGTTACACTAGTTGTCAATGTTGCATAGGTCACCGGGGACACGCGGACTGCTCCCGGACTACACGCGGACTGATCGCGGACTGCACGCGGACTACACGCGGACAAAATCTGGTAGATATTTTAAACCTCCAATCGGACCGATGTTAAGAAAGATTCTATTTAAAAAAGATTTTGTGTAACCGCCTTCAATCCGCGTGTAGTCCGCGTGTGGTCCGGGAGCATTCCGCAAAATGACAATAGACAATAAGTATCTATCGACGTGTCGCCCATCTGAGTACTAATACGTACTATTGTCATAATTTTTTTTTCCGATCAGTATTTTTTATTATTTCAGACTCTGAAAAGGTAGAGAAATTTCGCGATCTGCAGGCTGCAGTTTTTGTCGTTTTAAGGCTCTGTTTTCGCCCATTTTTTGGCAGTATTTTTCGCGGGTGTCATAAAGTGAGATTGATGTATTTAGTAATATTAAGTTCCACTTTATGACAAACCCATATGGGCCATTTAGGGTTTAAAATCTCCGGCTCAATTTTTTGCGATTTTGACATTTTAAAGTCATTTTTTGAGTTTTCCGATTATGTTTAAGCAAATTTTGGCTGGCTTTGGCGTCATTTGTCACAATTAGAGATTGATGTATATAGTAATATTAAGTTCCACTTTGTGACAAACCCTAATTGACCATTTCGGAGCAGAAAATCTTCGGCTCAATTTTTTGCGATTTTGACCTTAAGACCTTGTCACAATTAGAGATTGATGTATATACTAAATTTAAGTTTCACTTTATGACAAATAAAAAACTTAAAGGTTATATTGCATGTATATATCAATAATGGCTCGTAGCGAAGCCTTGAAAGTCGCCCAAAAGCGGTATAGAGACACCCATATAGATCAAGTGAGAGAGCTTGTAAGAAAGTCTTCAAGGAGATTTTACGCCCTACATAAGGATGAGATCAATGCCAAAAGACGAGAAATGTATAGACTGAAAAAAGAGGCAGAAAAAATCTTGCAAATATAAATTTTTTTCGTTTCGTCCATGTCTATAAACTACTTAAAGAAAAGAGAAGTACATGTATATAAGAAAGATGTCCCACCAAAGTGTTGTCACTATGTTTGACGATACTCGCCCCCTTCAAGATATGATCAAGTTTAAGTTGATGGTCAATTCTAAAAAACCTCATAAAGATAGTAAAGGTTTCTATACCGACAAAACGAAGCAATTCAAAGGTATAGAACCAAACAAAAATTTCAATGTTGGTATCATCGGTGGTGAAGTCAACGACATGATTGTGGTAGATTTGGATACCAATAAGTGGGATATGGATAATCATCCATGGACTCTTGCTTTTGGAAAAGATCCAAGGGTGTTCAATACCTATACCGCTCAATCTTGTAGAGGAGGATTTCACTTGTATTTTAAATATGACAAGGATTTTGCCCGTTCAAGGAGTGCCCATGAAATTGACATCATCTCAAATAGAAGATACATTGTAGCACCACATAGTCACATATATGATATAGATAAGGGCATCATTCACAAGGACTACACCGTTTACCATGATACATCCATCAAGGAAATGCCGGAGGCAATAAAGCAATTCTTGTTGGAACACATTTACACATCCACTTCTAAAAAAAATGAAAAAACCGGAAAGTTTGAGATCAAGCCTCAAGAGGAATACACTCAAGAAGGAGAGGTGTATTATGACTTAAGCGATAAAGACATTGATAACATATTGAGCATGCTACCTCTTGATATCATTGATACATACCAAGATTTCCGGCTCTTTACCAATGCCATGAAGGGATTGAACCAACTCACAAAATGGGGTGAATTTTCAAAGACCAAACCGAAGTATGACCATGATAACAACATCAAGATATGGAATGCATGCAAACCCAATGAGTTTGATTCAATCACATGGCTACTTTCCAAAGCAAAGAAGAAGATAGCCGTCAATCATCATAAAATGAAAAGACTTCCAAGGAACAAGATCAAACCTCATAAGGTCATAAGGCGTTCCAAATTACAAGAGAAACAAGGATCGGACGTTCTAAAATTTGGAGAGTCATACATCATCAAATCGGGTTGTGCCACCGGAAAAACAACAACATTCATGGACCACACTAAAGCCAATCTTGAAAAGAGAAACGGAATGAAGTTTATAAGCATTGTGTCAAGAGTGAGTCTAGCCGAAGATCACTATACAAAGTTCAATGAGGCGGGAATCAATTGTAAAATCTACAACGATGAGGACGACTCGTTGAAGCAAGGAGATAACATTGTCATTCAATTAGATAGTTTGTGCAAATTGAGTAGATTTGATTTTAAAGAGTACACCATTTTCATGGATGAGTGGAACTCTATATATGACCATCTTATAGGGGCCACAACCTTGAATACAATTAGGAGTCACCTCTACCCATATCTAAAACACGTACTAAACACAAGTAGGAATTACATTGCAACCGATCAAGACATATGTGACGATTCTATTGAATTTTTGAATACGATTAACAAGAAGTATATGTTCAAATACAACAAGCACAAACACTTTTCGGGTGTTCCGATCTACGAGATTAAAAAAGAGGAAGACATGAGAAAGATGATATTAAAACAAGAGAAGTACTTGATCCCAATGGACTCCGCTACCTTGGCCGAAGAATTGTATGCACATTTAAAACCACACCATGACGATTTAGTATTGATCACCAAGACGACCGACAAGCTACCTGATTTCAACACTACCAAAAAGATAATATATTCTCCAAAAGTAGTGTATGGGATTGATAGCAACAATCAAGAGATGAAACGCCCAGTGTTTGCAATATATAAAGAACACACCATCAACCCTTTGGGAATGGCCCAACAAGTAATGAGAGAAAGGAACATCACAAGTGTATATGCTTTCTTTTATAAGCAAAAATACAAACCAAACCCGAAGACACTTGAAGATGTGAGAAAGGATTTGGAGAGCACCCACACAATGGGATTAGAACTATTTAAGTTGCCATCAATCCCAAAAGAATTGGCCGATGAATACTTAGAATCTCGGGCACGATTTGAGTACAAGGAGCTTTGTTACAACACCAATAAACGAGCTCACTTCATCAATATAATGAGAAATCAGGGGTTCGTCTTTGAGAACCAATATCTTAAAGCACAAAGGTTGAGGAAACCAATAGAAGATGAAACCGAGGTTCCACAAGAATTTGACCCTATGTCATGTGAGGTTTACAAAAGAATTCATGAGATGTTGGAAGTGCCCAAGGATGACCTACAAACCTTTAGGAAATACTACGAAGCTGACCACTTATTAAAGAAGCACTTCAATGTCGCTCGCTACTTTTGGATATATGACCAAGCACAAATGAAAGAAAAGATAGAAAATGGAGAGGACTTTCTTGTAAATCTGGTACGATCTGATCAAGCAAAGGTGTGGTGGTTACAAAGGTTTCAAGAAATGGTTGAGAACGTGGATAAGAATGTCATTGATTCAAAAAAGACTTTGACACAAGAGGAGAGTGACACATGCAATGAAGAGTATTTTAACATGTTTCCGACAAAGAAAGCAAAGGGGTACGATCTGACTCAAAAGAAAGATATTGATGCATTGCTGGGCAAGATCTATCACCACTTGTTCGGAGATGGATTCACTATTGGGAAACAAGTGAGATACAAAGACAAGCGAGGATACACCTATGAGGTCGTACCGGAGATTTTGGAGGAACACAAAACGTTGTTGGGATTTAGAAAACCTCAGCTCTTCAAGAACTTTGGATTGTTCAATGGAGAATACCAATTTATTGACGAGGATGAATCGGAGGAGGAAATTAAATCAAGGAGAAGGGTTGAGCTTTGGGATAATTTGGTGAGTGTAGCATTTTGGAAAAAGCTAAAGCCATTAGTATTGTAGACTTGTCATAAAGTGAAACTTAATATTACTATATACATCATTCTCTAAAAGTGACAAATCAAAAGCAACAATCTTCGATTGTTGCCGATCTAATGGTATTGTAAACTTGTCATAAAGTGAAACTTAATATTACTATATACATCATTCTCTAAAAGTGACAAGAGTTATGATCAACTCACGTGGTATGCTATACACATTCTCAACCTTTCCTCTCCCGATCCCATGGGATGCACATGAACTTTGACCAAACTGAGCCGATTTCATATGCTTCCCATATGTCTTCATTCCATCACACGGTGTGCTGTGTTTGAAACACATCTTCAGATCTAATCCTTCCCGGTTAGTCCATATGTTAGTTGCCTTTCTATACTCAAATCCATATTGACAATAGCAACATGTGTGGATGTATTTATTCATGTTTTGCATCACCGGTCTATGTCTCATCAAGCCACCATCTGCTGGGTTTTCAATGAACCAATATGTAGGTTTGAAGTAGTCAATTATTTGCAATGTTCTCTCAACTATACTATCAGCCAACTCCAGATTTCGTGGTTGGTATCTCTTGGCCTTGCTATATTCCGTGCATGGTGGACTTGCCCAGATCATATCAAAGTGCTTTGATGGATACACGGTATAATCCCAGCTTAGTATGTTCACAATATGAGTTGGATCATGATCGGGTAGTATGTCCACCGATACAATTTCGCAATTTTTATAGATTTCCTTAAGTACTTTGCTGACCGATGCCGTCCCGGAGAATAGCTCTAAGATACGTGTCGGTGTCATAATTAGAGATTGATATATATAGTAAATTAAATCTCACTTTATGACAACCTATAGACATGTACTATGACTTAGACTCTATAATGGCTGATTAGAAACAATCTTTCCGGGAACAATTTCCGATTGTTCCTTTTGTTGCCGTTGACTTGGAAGAATAAACTCGTTAAAATTTCTCCGAAACATGCTTGGATGACAATCTTTCTTTGCAAGGTCAATAAATAGAAAGTCATATCTATCTTGGACTGCTTGATTGAAGACATCATAAAATTCTTCGGGGGAAACCTCACCGCCTAATTCTGAACTTATCTGTTTTAGCTCATCTTGATTTTTTGTCTTCATAAGTAGGATGTGGGTAAGGTTCGATCGTATAGCACGTTGTAGTCCCGCCCCATTGCTCGTATATGCTTGTGTGGCGAAAAGGAGTGAGCAGCCGATCGAGCCGATGTTCTTCGTTTTCCCTTTGTGTCGATGACTTATAACAAAACGGCCTAATCCTGATTTGGGCCTGAACACGGGTGAGTCTAAACAATCATCGAAGAATATTGCTACAGATGGTGGTCTATTGGTAACCTTGTATTTGTATTGTGGTGGTGCAATGTTATCGTTTTCGTCGGCAAACTCCAAAAGTAAATCAGCGGGTATTTCGTACACACTCATTTCACTCTTGTGTAACATGTCCATGAGTCTTCTATAACGTTTTGTTTTTTCAACATATGATTCATATTCAAGGGCTTCTTCATCTAAAATGTTTTCAATCTGAGGTATCACGTCTATTTCAGGTTCAAGAACATCACTTTCGTCTAAAGGAAGGTCTTCGAAATAGTGTTTGTTATTCTCATATGTCGGCGACACCAATATAATTCTCTCCAATGCATTATTGTATTGCATAAGACGTAGTAGATGAGTAAGGCTTGTTGTTTTAGCACCACCGCGTTTGGAATTTGCAAGTGTTACCATCGGTAATTGAATAAAGTCGTCCGGAGTCTCGATCGGAAAAGCACTCTTCTTCGGAATCTTAATATTGTAATTCTTATCTTTCAGTCTTTGGAACTGCATATACTATAACGATAGAAATAGACTAGAGTAAGCCTTATCATAACCCGGGTCCATTTCCGCGTCTTTCTTACGAGGTGGTTGTGATTGCGATTCAACTCGGCTTTGCTTACGCCTGGTACTCTTCCTAACGATAACCTGAGGTTGTTCTTCTTCCGATTCCGAAGAAGAATCAGATTCAACGATCACCACCTGCTTCTTGGGTTTCTTCTTAGGGGCTTTTGGTTTCTTGACAATGACATGTTCTACTTCCGGTTCCGAGATTGATTCTTCGGGTTGCTTTTCGGGTTCGGGAATAGGTTTAATTGTAGCTTTTTTGATGGTTTCTTGTGCGTCGGCAACTTTTTGAGATTCCTTAAGTTGTTCGGCAATCTTGACATCTTGTTTCTGTTTGGCTTTGGCACGGCGTGTCTCTAATGCTTTCTGCCTCATTAAAGCAAGGCGTTCCAATGTTGCACTATCGGTAATCTTCTCTCCTTTAACTGGCATTAAGTAACTATAAGATACCCTAAGAAAATAATATTTCTTGATGTGAGTTAGTGTTCCAAAGTGAGATTATATTACTCTAGTATTAATCCTCAGTTTGGAACTTTTATATGAGATATAATATATGACTAAAGAGACTTGGATTGCGAAACTGAAACTGTGTGCTCAAGAGTATAGACAAGAACATGGAATTAAAAAGAGACCTGGTAAGATGACACAAGGAGAGAAACTTAAAAGCTTACGAGGTCGTCCAGTTGTCAAGAAGACATCAAACAAAAGTAGAACCGCCTTAGACCACGGTACTCCTAGCGGTCAACCAATTTACCAGCAGCCAATAAAGGACCCTGCCTTACCGACTAAAGCCCCACGAAGAATAGCACCGATTATGGTAGCACCTTTGGACAAATCAAGTACTGGTACAGTAACAGGTCATTCAGTATTTCAACGATCTAATGCAGAATATACGGGTGTTGGCAATTATCGAAAAGCCATTGATGATATTGAGAAACGTATAAAAATGAAAAAACAAATGAAAAAACAAATGAAAAAAAGTCGCGGTGATGCCACAAAAATATAATTTATATAGTATAGGAAGATGCCCCCTAAATTGAGAAAGCAAAATCCTGAGGCACGCCATAAGCTCACTGCTGCAGATTGGGAAGACTTACAAAGTAAAAATTTAAGTGGTGACGATCGGACGAAAGCCATACGTGATTACAAGAAGAAGTATCGGAAATCAAAAGAGAAGGTTGAGAAAGTTACAAGACGACAATGGACCAAGATAGGTAAAAAGCCTGCTAAAGAACAAAGTAGACTTGATGAAATCAATAAGTATACCGTCGGAGATTCTAAAAGACATATCAAGAAATTCAGTACCGATGTTGAAAAACTTAAGGTTCCCTTTACAACGTTTCTTGAAAGAGCTGGTCCCGATGGTAGCAGTTTAAACTATTGGTTACCTGATAAATCAAAAGGAACTCAACAAATTTCGATGAGAGCTGTGTTCGAGGATGGGACCACATCCAAGTGGGTCAAAGGTTCAGATCGCGAAGATGTGATGATGAAGTTTGAAGAGATGCTGCAAAGTCCGAAGGGTGGTGATAGCAGCAAAAAGTCTGTCGAGGTTGCCAAAGATATCGAAGTTGAATATTACTCTTCCAAACCACCAGAAGGTAAAGGTAGCAAATGTACGGCAGCTCCCAAGAATGGTGTAGAATTACGATTGAAACAATGTGTGATTAAGATAGAATCTAAAAACAATTGTGGTATTAAATCTTTGGAACTCTTACATAGGAAACGAAAATTAGATAAGATGTTGAGTGACAATCTCATAAAAAAGAATCAATATGAAAACAAATGGAAGCAACTCAAAAGAGATGCAAGCAATCATAAAGGGAATATTACAACGATATCTAATCAGCTGCGTTTGAAATTGTTTCCGAAAAAGGATGAAAATGGAATCAATATAGAAGACTTTTCTATTTTAGAAAAACATTATGAAATTAACATATTTGTGTGGGGTATCACTGAAAGACTTGGCGGTGAACCAATTATGTATTACCCACCGTACTTCAACGAACACAATGACTACTCAAGTTATAATGATAGTTATCACATACTTTTACATGATAATCATTATGAACCGATCACTAGAATTGATTGTTTTCGAGGCAAGACTTATCGACCATCATGTTCTCAATGCAAGTCTCAAAAGTGTATCTTTGCAAACAAAGAAACACGATTAACACCTGGAAACAAACAATGGCATCATTGTGAAATTTGCAATCGTAAATTCATGAATCAGGACTGCTACAATCTTCATACCGAACTGATAACATGTGATAAGGTTCACAAATGTAAGATGTGCAATGTTATATTTAATCCCAATGAGAAACATATATGTGGATACAAGTCATGTCCTAATTGTAAGATCGTTTGTAATGTGCATGAGCATAAGTGTTACATGACAAAGGTTCAACCGAAACCCATATTGGACTATAAAACCATTGTTTGTTTTGATTTTGAAACAATGAATGACAACGGCAGATTGATTGTTAATCATTGCGAAAGTCAATATCACGATGGTTCATTTGTAATTCACAAAACAATAGATGACTTTCTGGAATGGGTATATCTCAAAAAACATGATAATCATACCTTCGTTGCTCATTGCGGTTCAAAATTCGATTTTAGATTAATCGTCGAACATATCATCAATGTACAACGAAAACCTCCACAAGATATATTATATACAGGTGCAGACATTCTATGTATGAGGATTGGAAATGTAAGATTTATTGATTCATATATGTTTATGACAAGACCATTGCATTCCCTTCCGGAAATGTTTGGCTTTGAACATGAAATCACGAAGGGATATTATCCACATCTTTTCAATACAAAAGAGAACGAACACTACATGGGTCTTTATCCCGATATCAAATATTACAATCCAGAAATCTTACAACCCGAAGCTTATACAAAGTTATATCATTGGTGGTTTGAGAAAAAGAGTAAATGTTGTATTTTTGAACATCCAAAAGAGCTTGCGAGATATTGTCACGATGATGTTACGATTCTTCGTCGAGCTGTCTTCGCTTTCAGAGATTGTTTTCTGAAGATTACCGATAACAAGTTTGATCCATTCAGTTATTTGACATTAGCTCAATTGGCTGTAAACATATGGAGAAATGAGTGTATGCCTAAGGACTCGGTGGGTATACTACAATCACTGACCAAATCTCAGAATGCCTCTATCAAAGAGAATCAATGGTTGGATTATATAGTACACACAACGTCGGCGAAGCTTGTCATAGATTTGGATGGTAAACGGAACTATAAACTCAAAGATACGGGGTTACACATATATGTTGATGGATTTGATGAAATAACAAACACCGTATATGAATTTCTTGGTAGTTGGTTTCACGCCGATTTGAAGAAATATCACAAAGATGATATTCAGTATCAACAGGGTCGGAGATCGGGCATGACATTTGGCGAAGTTAATCGACAAACCATGAAACGATTAGAGGACATCAAGGCAGCTGGCTACAATCTTGTATATATATGGGAATCGGACTGGGATTCACAAGTGGCTCAATTGAAAACTTCACATGTTGGAAATGCATTCTTAGATAGACAAATTTTAGCTTCTCCCATTCATGATAGAGACTCCTATCATGGTGCAAGAGTTGATTTAGGAAAGTTGTTTTATAAATGCAAAGACAATGAATATATCAGATATCAAGACTTCAACTCTATGTATCCTTCAGTAATGAAGACAAAGCGGTTCCCGAAAGGACACCCGGAGATCATTAGAGATGTTAAATCCCTTGATATTCATGGATACTTTGGATTGATTAAGTGTAAGATACTACCAAATAAACATTTGAAGTTTGGTGTGTTACCGCACGTTACCAACAAATTGATCTTTCCGTTGTATGAAATGGTCGGAACATGGACCACGGTGGAATTGGAGAAGGCTATTGAAAAGGGATATGAGATTCTTGACATCTATGAAATTAAACATTGGAAGGAGACTACAACTGATTTGTTCGGTGCTTACATTGATAAGTTTTTAAAACTCAAGACCGAGTCGTCAGGGCCACCTGATGGTGACATAGATACATTCATAAAAGACTTTGAATTTCATGAAGGTATCAAGTTAGACAAACGAAACATCAAATACAATCCAGGTATGAGACAAGTTGCTAAAGACATGCAAAATATATTATATGGAAAACTCGGTGAACGATCAAACAAATCTAAAAGTAAGGTCATTCAAAATCCAGGTGAGTTCTACAATACAATCAGTAATAAGAGGTACGATTGTAAATATGAGTTTATTGGATCTGAAGAGAATGAGATGGTATTGATGAATTTTACCGAGAATTCTGATGTGTATGCCGACACACGGTTTTCAACGAACGAGGTGTTGGCCGCGTTCATAACCAGCTATGGACGATTGAAATTGTACGAGCTGATAGAAGCCACCGGGTTCTCAAACGTATTATACTTTGATACTGATTCTATTATATATATAGAAACTGAAGAGAACCATCATATATATCACGGGACTGGTTATAGACAGCCATGGTTAGGTTATCTTAAGTGTGAGCTTCAAGGATTGGAAAAAGAACATGGTAAGTGTATTGAATTCCTGAGCACTGGACCAAAGTCATACAGCCTGAAGTTCGCCGATGAATATTGTATGACCAAGATAAAAGGTTTCTCTTTGAGTACTGAAAACTTAGAACATATCAATCATGATGTTATGAAAAATATGATTCTAAATCAAAGGAACGACCCAGTCAAAATGAGTAATCTTGTTATCAGACATCAATCAAAAAGCAACAATCACAGATTGTTGCCATTAGGTCTAGAAGTCAGATCGGAATCCAAGACATTTAACTTCAGTTATGACAAAGGAAACATTGATTGGACGACATGGGACATTTTACCATTGTCATAAAGTGGGGATTGATTTTACTATAATAATGATATTCTAATTGTGACACACTTGTTTTTGTCAGAAACTGAGAATTGTATATATAGTAATTGTAAGTTTCACTTTGTGACACCCTACCATAATAATCGATCTGCATAGTATCCATTGCTACCGACGACATTGCGGTCTTTCTTGTGTCTAATTTTGTACAACCGACGTCGTTCATCGGCATACTCTTTACCCTTAGTGGCCATGTATGTAGGGTAATCAGAAGCACCTCGCTGTCCGACCTGAGCGATCAATTTACCATCCTTGAAAACATCAATCTTTTTGCTTTGATTATTTGATGGGCTGATTTTAACACCGAGTTTCCGTGCTTGACTTTTTGTGTAAGCTTTGATTTGATAAGTCATTGTATACTATATGTAAGACTATATTATATAGTATGACAAGTAAACCAATATCTGAGAGTAGACTCCAAGAATTATATCTGGACCCGAAGATCGGAATGAGCGGTGCCAATGCATTCACCAAAAAGCTTAAGGCACAAGGTTATAAAGTCACAGAATCTCAGGTCAAATCTGCAATTTCCAAAACACAAACATCACAAGTTTTGGCACAACCCAAACGTGTAACCCGTAAAGATTATTTTCCGACCTATGGGCCAGTCGATAAGGTCTCTATACAAGCCGACCTCGCCTTCATACCCAAAGACAAATCGGTGAACAAAGGATATGCCGTGATTCTGACGGCGGTTAATGTTAATACTAACAAAGCGTATGCAATCGCTTTGAAATCCAAAACCGTCAGAGACAAGAACAATAAACGATCGGAGGATGTCGAGGGTATCGTTCCTGCCATGAGGCGATTGATAAAGGAAACCAAAATGGATACACTAAGTACCGATTTAGGGAGCGAGTTCACGAACAAACCCGTGCAAGCATTGTTGAAAGAGAAGGGAATCAAACATTACACGTCTCAAAAAGAGGACCACACTCGGCAAGGTAAAATTGAAAGATTTAACAAAACTTTGAAACGAAGATTTAATATCAATGAGGCGAGCACAGGTAGAAACAATTGGGTCGACTATTTGGACTCTATCGTCGAGAACTATAATGAAACGGTAAACCAAGGTAATATCAATGATACCCCTCCTGATGACATGAATAAGAATCGTGTTATTAGAAGTGTCTTGTTGAAACGCAATCAAACTGCCAAACTCTTACAAAAGTTAGACATTAAACCAAACGATCGGGTGCGATTACGTGTGACTAAGAAGACGTTTGACAAAGAGAGCCAAACATGGAGTACCGAAATATACAAAGTCCGAAGTAGAAAGGGTTTGTCGTTCGTGATAGAGGACGGTGACGGTGATACCTTAAGCCGACAGTATAAGCCGCGAGAATTGAAAGAGGTTCAAGGACCTGTTTCCAAACCATCCAAAGAAACTCGTGGGACCAAGACTGATAGTGAAAGCAAGCAATCGACAAAGGTTCAGCGTGCGTTGAAGAAAGAGGGTATAGAAGGTAATACTGCTTCCAAGACATCTAGAAACTATGACAACTATGAAGTTAATGTGTTCATTAGCGATAAGAAATCGCCAAACTATCAAAAGACTTTGAAAGGATATCTTAAGCTCAATCGATCAAGGAAAAGTAAACGTAAGTATCAGTTGATATTTTATGACAAATCGGAAGAGGATGAGTTCGTTGATATTCCTGACCCTGAAATTAAACTTTTGAAAAAAAGAAACCGTTAATATATAATGAGAACGATCCTGACCGATGAGGTCGGAAGACGCAATTGTATGAAAATGATGGGAATTGCCAACGGCTCAAGTTCAGATACGCTGTTCCGAGGATATGGAAAACTCGCTAAAAACAACTACGTGATAACGATGCCGAGTCAAAACAGTGCGGTATTCTACAATAGTTTGAGAAATTCAATCATAAACACGGAATCATTAGTAAGAGACATTCAGGACTATAGCAGTGGTATTGATACAACCAGGCCTAATCCTATGATGACAATGTTAAATCCAATGCTGACAATGACACAAGACGAAATCAATAATAAAGCGTTAAGGCGTATTGAGGAAGACGCTCAAGAACGAAACGCCATTCTCGCACAAGCAGCCAAACAACTACCACCAGACACTCCTGAAGCTGGACCGTCAAAGATTACTGGAAAGGGTAAACATATGAAACTCGCAGTCCAGGAATCGTTGCAATTACACGAAATGCAAGATCCAGAAGTTTATGGGGGTCTCGCTTCAGAAGGTGTCAGGACCCGAGCCCAATCAACACAAAGTCCCTTTAGAAAAGTAGTTAATTTTGTTATTGGAGAAGACGTTTCATCCCCATACAAACAAAAGGAAAAAGATACTTAATAGTAATGCAAGTACCTTGTAATCAAAGCTATCAATCGAACGTTTATTGTAGACCATCTAGTAGTTATTTTAGTAATTTTGTTGATCATCAAAATGATAAACAAATACATACGCGTGATGGGCCTGGCAATAGTAGTGCACCTTTCAAATCTATGGTCACAGTCAAGAGTAAACCAATCATGAAACCGGACGATGTTGACAGGTATACACAAAGAGACACCTCAAAATTGCTAAATGCTCTCAGTCAAGACGCAGTGAAATTTCCGAGTACCGCTTTAAACAAAGTATTTGGTCCTAACATTACATCTAAGGACGATTCTACACAAACGAAATATGCACGAGCATCAGATATTTCGTATGCATATAGCTATGGTGATAAAGCACGTTTAAAGGGTATCATGAGAGGACTTCCGGGTTATTACGTAGATAAAAGTTTGTCGGGCAGAAATTCTACAACGTTGGTCAATCCTAAAAGTCAAGACGTCATTATTGCATATCGAGGCTCTGATGCAGAATTTGGAAGTCTGAACACTCTTGCCCAGGACATCTCACGTGGACAAAACGTAGAAGATTGGTATGTAAATCTTTTGACATTGATGAAACAACAACGTAGTACATCAAGATATCAAGAAGCACAACAACGATTTGACGATGTCAAAAGTAAATACGGTGGGTATAAGTTATCTGTGACTGGTCACTCTAATGGAGGTGGTCAAAGCAATTATATAGCCGAAGTTAACAACGTAGAAGGGCATCATTTCAACCCAGCAATCAATCCTATGCAAGAACCGATGAACACTCCTACGGAAAAGCAGGTGTTGTACTCAACAGAAGGCGATTTAGTGTCATTACCAGCCCGGTTGAGACCACATGCTAAAAGCAATTACGATATCGTGCACGTCAATCCAAAGGTAGGTACGGAAAACGATTTGACAAAATTACATAGCGTGGAACAGATGTACTCAGATGCACCGGAGTCTACGCGAGTCAGTACAGCAAGGTCTCGTTACGGCTTCGCCAACGCCATGACAGGCTCGGCTGTGGGAGGGTACCTTGGATATTACACACCGACTGACACCAACGACGAACGTATCTTTAGGACCACTCAAGGTTTATTGGAACCAATCTTACTATCAGAAACTCCCAATGTGAATTTCACAGATTTAATGAATGTAATGGGTGTTAAAGAAAGCTTGGGCGAGAAGAATTACATACGTGAAAAATTAGGACTGAGTCCTATAGAACAAAAACCATTAAGTGAAGTGCCGATCTATGATCCAATCACAGAGATGATACGTCAAGTCACGGGTCGTGCTGATCAAGATAGGGAATTGTTTGAACGACAATCGCTTGTTTAACGATTTGTCATAAAGTGAGATTCTAATTTACTATATACATCAATCTCTAATTGTGACAAATTCAAACTTTCAAATTTATTCTCTATATATTACAATGGACCGTCAAGAATTGATACGCTTAGCCAAACTTCAATATCCCGATATTAAAGATGCTCATGTAGAATTGCTTGTAGATGATTATATCAAACGTCCAGAATTTTACGATGACCTTTGTACTGGAAACATTGAAGAACCAATTCCTTTAGATCGGGATACTGTTGATTCTATAAAAGATAATTGTTATATTAATATAGATGAGCGTAATTAGCACAAGAACGCTATTCTTGTCTTCCGAAGACAATAGCAATGGAGACGCACGTGTTTTGCAAATGAACATACCCACTCAGCTGATAAGTTACCGAGCACAAACCAAACTGAGATTAACTTTGAATACTTTCTCTTGTGCAAAGACATGGTATAGTATCAACGAGACCAATGGCATCTTCTATGTGGGTGATACGGCAAATAATACTTTAACGGAAGTGAAAATACCTTATGCAAATTATACAGAGCTGGATCAATTCACATCTAAACTGGCCGCCGCAATAAAAACTGCCATCGGTGGCACGATAGACACAGTTACTATCACTTATGACAAGGACAACGGCGGGGCCTTAAATTATGAGAACAAATTTCGTATAGAATTAAGACCACCACAGCCCGATGTAAAGTTTGTAGCTTTTAGTGTCAGCGGCGATTTTCAAGCTATACTTGGGTCTCCTTTAGACACCGCCTTAAATACCTCGGTTTCCAGAGCAGGCAAATACAACGATTCCGACCAAGTACTCGGTGGCCGTGTTAACCGCAGTACGGCAGGTATGAGTACAGTGTCTGAGCTCTTAGACTTGTTTCAAACAAGTTATGTTGTAGAGTACAGCTTATGTGAATCGATATACCCTTGCAACATTCAAACCAACGACGCCTTGTACCTTAGGGTCACATCGTTACCAACACACAATATTGAATCAACCAATCTTTCTACTTTTACAAACAATAACGAAATGATCAGTTCTGATATCTGGGCGAAAATACTATTGCCTAGTGACACGACGACAGATTTCATAAGATACATAGATCCAAACGACAACTTTGTTATTGAAGTGTCTGGGTCTCAATTTACTTCATTTAGAATCACACTTACAGATTCTAAAGCAAGACTAATCACATTGGCCTCTCCGACCCAAGCATCAGACGGCAGTATTAACTATTCATTAAGCATTAAGGTTGAAGAATTAGCACCTGCTGGTCTCTCAGATATTTTATAATCTTTATAATATATATACAAAAATGAGCCTCCCCATGTCATTGGCCTACGGCTTATCGAAAATGAACTCGTATTCCACCAATTACTTCAGATTGGAAACCACTAATCTTACTAAAGCATCGAGGTATTCAACTATAACTTTGAATCTGCCTGTCAATTCCATCGTTAATATGAAAAGTCTCAGTATGCATTGCAAAGGTTCGTGCAAAACTCCTATACCATATACGGACAATGGAAATAAAGATTTAATTGTTACGCTTCCCAACGGGTTGGAAAAGCTCATCTCTAGGTGTGAGGTGTTCGCAGGAGGGCAGCAATTGACCACTGGTTTTCAATCTTACAGCACGGTAGCAACCGTTCTCGACACTATCAAAACAACGCTCAGTAAAGAAATGACTTATCAACGTGTTCTCAAAAATCAAGAAATCAATGTTGCTGACAATTTCTATGCCACACCACGTCCATACATCTTGAATACCTGGCTCAGCATATTAGGAGAAGCAGAACCTTCATACATTGATACCAGCTTAATTAGCCCGATCCAAATAAGGCTATACATGCACGGGCCTGAGGTGTTAGGAGCGTTTGTCCAAGGTAGTCCACCTGAAGTCGATCTCACGGAAAAAGCCCAACAGACTTTAATCTCACAAGGGGACTTTTTATTAGACGACCTTTACTTTACCGTAGAAACAATCACTTTCAGTTCAGGTGTCTACGATGCCGCCGTGGAATCAAAATTGCGTGACGGTTTTTTAGAAATTCCGTATAAGAACTATTTTTCATTTTTTGAAGGGGCCTCTACGATGGACAAAAGTACGCGATTCTCTTTGAGTTCACAGTGTATTGATAACATATATGCTGTTCAACGCCCAGGGGATTATCGGGATAAACCTTTAGGACTTATCAAATTGGAAAACACCTGTGGTACATCTTACCTCCCGTCTTACTTTAGATTTTCAGCTGGTCATTTAGGTGCTCTACAATTTAACTTGAATAACCTGTTCGTTCCTAACTATCGAGTCGATCCTCTTGCAGCGTTCAATCTGCTCTGTATCGGTAAAGCTGACAACTATGGTACGCTATCGGGTTGTAAGATTAACAGTTATGAAGATTGGCTCAACAATCAGTTCATTCCTATGGTACGTTTAAATCTTCCCTCAGAAATGGGCGTCAGAAGCCTAACAGGATTGGATTCTCGGGGTTTGAATAGTTCCTTCTATTTTCAAACTCATGTAGCACAACCAGTTGACGATTTACAAAGGGTAAATCTGACAGGCAGTAACGAGGTAATGATTATTTGCGAAACAACCGCAGTTCTTCGTATCGGTCAAAACCGTGTGATCGAAACGGTATTTTAAAAAGCGGTTAATAGTATACAAACATGGCTCAACAATCAGGATTGGTTGGGTACAACATGATAAAAGATGTAGGACCGAACGTGGACAAACAGATTCACACCGCGACGATGTTTCAAATGTCAGGTTTTAGACCGATTATGATGCAACAACTCCCGTGTAAAACAATCAATGACATCACATATCCACCATTCAGGATAAGCAACGTTCATCCTTTGGCGGGATACAAAAGTTATACTTTAGGGCATGGTGAAAAGCTTTCTCAAAAGATGGAAATGTTCCATTTTCCGATGGAGCATCCATTGAATAGTCGATTGTTGCAACCTGTACCTTTGTTTTTTTCATAGATTAGTATATACAATGTCAGCTTTCGGAAATGAATTGAATGCAAAAACCTTGACTTATGCCAATACTACGTTTCGCACAACACTAAGAAATGGAACATTGATACAATTAACAAAGGATGATGTACAGAATCAAATTATATTAGGTGATACTGCTTCAACTGTTCGGTTGCCGGAATGTCTACCTGCTATCAAAGGTAAAATGTTTACAATTTATAACGGAACAGCCAGAACGGGCGGAATAGTGACTCTTCAAAAGTTTGACGGTGACAGAATAAATGGATATTCAGACACAATTGACGGCGATATTACTTTGGAAAATGGTACAACCAATGGCGAAAGTATAACGAGCGTCACTCTAATTGCATCAGGCGAAAGGACGTTTCAATCAGGAACTACCATTGTTGACATTCCAGGAAATTGGTATGTGATTTCAACATCTTATCGGAATACAGATTAAAATATAAAAAGTATAATATATAATGTCAGCTTTCGGTTCAAATTTAATTGTAACAGAAATCAACGGTAAACCATTTGTAAATGGCACGGGTCCAACCGATACACTAACGTGCGATACAGTGGTGTGTCAAACTATAGGCAGCCTTGAATCACCGCTTGAGACCATGCACATCGGCTCGGACATACGCTACCAGAACGATATCAAATTTATAGATACTCAAGACCCATTGAATGAACGAGAACAAATGTCCTTGTTGACAGATGGGTCGCTAAAAGTACACACATCAATCAAATTCAACGATTTCGTGTTGAACAACCCGGTTTCCAAATCACGATTTTCAGCAGGTCTCGATGACCTCGATGCATCGTTTGAGATTAAAAGCTTGGATCCTGTTGAACAAACACGAGTCTCAATTGGGGAAACCGGTATTAATGAAATTACATGTATGCAAACGACAATCAATATAGAGCCATTGGGCAGTGGTCTATTAATCAACGACGGTCCACTCGTGCTCAACAGCGGTGATATCACATTGACTGCAGGCAAATATCGCGGAGATGGAAGCCTTTTGACAAACTTACCTTCTGGTGCAAATCAGAATCTACAATCGGTCACTGACCAAGGTAGCACGACCACAAATAGTATTAGTGCTTCTGCATTTGTGGGTGATGGGTCAGCGTTAACAAATCTCCCAGTTCAACCTGATACATCTACACTTCAAGATGTGACCACCCGAGGGGCTGCAAGCAGTGTCGCCGATGTTTCATATACAGGTACAGGTACCATGATTGTCAATCAAGAGAAACTTAGTGGGAATAATCTTAGAATTGAAAGTGGCTCTGGTGGATTTGGGAAAGTTAGCATCGGTGAGCAGACTCAAGGGTTTACCAATGCCGACCACATTGGAGACCGTTCTATCGCAATCGGCCGCAATGCATTATCTATTAACAATACAACAAGTAATGATACGATTGCAATTGGTTCTGGTTCATGCAATAACAATTGCGGTTCTTATGTCGTGTCTATTGGGGACGACTGTGGGCAGAACAATTGCAAAGATGCAGCCGTGAACATCGGAAAATATGCAGGGGAATTTACAGCCGGTGAAAGTTCCATAAACATAGGTGCTCTCGCAGGACAAAACTCTACTCAGAGTGCGGTTAACACTGATAACACAATCGTTTTGAATGCAAGCGGGGTTGAATTAAACGCCGGTGTCGCAAGTAGTTTTTATATCAGACCTGTCAGGGCCAGTCCCGATCCAGCAAGCGAGTCACAAATGTTGCATTATGACACAGCATCCAATGAGGTGCGATATGGTCCTGTTTCCAGTGGCGGCGGTGTTCCAAGTTTATCTCAAGTATTGGCTGTGGGCAATACCGGTTCAACTGCGGAATTGGATGAATTAAATTCTGCGTCTGTTATTTTATCCAATTCATTAAATTACGCTTATCCAAGTTCAACCAATTCACTCACACTATCAGGCGTACCGTTGACACTGATTACGAAAGCGTACGCTAATACCACTCTTCCAACCAGTCCGCTTCGGTTCACCGGGGATGTATTTACATTTGTTAATAACACCGCTAATACCATTACGGCTGCAACGATTGTCATGTTTGATGATGATGGAATAAACACCGTAAATGGAGTTCAACCTTTTAATAACTCGTATACTCAAAGTAACCAAAACTGCACACCCATCGGTGTCTGTATTCAAGACAGTGCTACAACTCAAAGTTGTTTTGTGTTGATCGGACGTGGTTTCACGACATGTAGGAATGCCGCTGCTACAGATAATACGTATGTGAAGGGTCAACGTGTGAAATGCATAGTAGGTGGGGAAATTAATAGTGCTCAGATCACAGCGGGCGATTCATACATCGGAACAGCTATGGAATCTAAAGTTGCCGCTGCTGGTGGCGGTGTATTGATTTGGGTAAGCCCAGGATTCAATTATTTTACCTGATTATTGTAAATGCCTGTAAAGCGAAATAATCCTAATTTACCAAGTTGTGAAACCATCGTTCAAGATGGGGTGGGTATGAGAATAAAAGGTATTATAAATGGTAGACTTGCAAATACTCGATGCAAGGTAAGAAATATTGCTGACGCCCAAGGAAACGTAGTTAGATATAATAAACAGAACTTACCAAAAACAAAAGCAAAAACAGATCAACGTCAATCTAGGGTGAACGTATCATTAGAGGGTGGGACCGGTGCAAACGCCATTTTAATATATGATACAGGGGCAACGTCCACCCAAATGAGCACAGCAGATGCCAGACTTATAGGAATAATTAAACCAGACGGTACGTCCGATTATCATAATCAACCACAACGTGCTACCGGTATAGGCGGTTCGGTTGCCACAACACAATATTCCGACGTTCCTTTAATATTACCAGCGACCGGTGAAGTCACAGAAGGCTCGGTATTGGTTTATCCTAACGCTATAGGATTGTTAGGTATATCACATATAAAACACTTTAAACGATACCGCGTGAAATTTAAATAAGTACATATGATATATGTCAAGTTTTGGACAAAGTTTAGTTTGTAAGAATTTAACATGTGATACGATTAATGGCAATCCCCCAGACGGTGGATCGAGCAAATGGTCAAATGTGTCAGGTACGACAAATGACATTGAAAGAACAAATGGAAATGTAATAGTTCAAAATAATTTACGGGTAAATGGTGAGATAAACAACACCGCACCAAATAATACCACAAATATTGATTTATTTGGAAATAAAACATCAGGTACTGCTTTTATTAGTTTAAATACCGCTGGTGTAAACATACCAGATGCTGAAACTATATATTTTATAAATTTTCAAAGGAAACCTGATGCAGCTACAAATAGGTTTTTCACAATTAACATGTCGGGTGATATTAATGGAGCTCAAAACGTCGACTTAGAAAGATTGACATTGCCGACACAGTTGTCTTACAAGGGTTGTCAAGTCATTACAGCTTTGACTGGGGGGGTTCCAGGTGATAGAACCGTGCAAATTCCTGCAGGAAAATTCATTTGTTTCTTCAATTTGACGTTTACTTCATCAGATATAGCTACTGGCGGAAAGATTCTGAACATAACATTTGATACATCAAACTTACCAATCACAGCTCCAGAAATCACAGGTAGAAAATATATAGTTTCTGTTACTCGGCCGCAAACGGAATTTAACGAAAGTGATTCTAGGCTTGACGTATTAAACCAATTTACGTATATAACTAAACCAGGTAATCAGTTTGCTTTACAATTAGTAGGTGACGCAGATATACTAGGTATGAAAGCAAGCTTCATTGTGAAATTCATAGAAATCCAATCTTAATGATAAGATATCGGAAGAGAAAAAGGAATCAAGTTTTGTCATAAAGAGAAACTTAAAATTACTATATACACCATTCTCAGTTTATGACAAGGAAAAGGAACAATCAAAGATTGTTCCCGGTGCGATCGCAAAAAAAGCATGAAACGCCCGATATTTTAGGTAACCATTGCCTCACTTTTTCAATAAATCACACTGCAGCCGGTGCGTGTCAGAAAGTGAAACTTAGATTTACTATATAGATCAATTTCTAATAATGACAAGCATAGCAACCCGTAATCTCATCAGCTCCGATCAGCTCCGATCACAGCGATCACAGATCTGGCTCAAATCGCACTGTGAGGGAAAATCACAGTACACAAATTCATAGTTGTCATAAATAGAAACTTAGATTTACTATAATACTACTTCTCTAATTATGACAAACTATAAAAGGAACAATCAAAGATTGTTCCCGGAGCCAGATCGCAAAATTTCCAGATGTGTGCCTGTGTCACAAACAGAAACTTATATTTACTATAATGATGATTCTCAGTTAATGACAAACCATGTTTCAAGATCGTACCGGGAACAATCAAAGATTGTTCCTTTTAAATTTTTCAGAAATCTACATAAGTTCACAAACCTACAGGTGCTGGTAAAATCGCAGAAATCTACATAAGTTCACAGCTCAATCTACATAAGTTCACATAAGTTCACAGTTGTCACAAAGTGAAACTTATATTTACTATAACATTGATTCTCAGTTTATGACAACACACAATCATTCAATTGATAACTGATTTGCGAGCTGGGAAGCGAGCAATGCAAGGCGGGCATGGGATGCAGGTACGGCGGTAATAACAAGGATCACGGTGTCGGCTTATGCAGATCTGCCATAGATAACCGTAGGTGCTCACTACATGGGAAGCGTTCCGAAATACTGGTAAATCCTGGCAAAATACAGAAGGTACTTAAGGAATACAGTTGTATTTAATAAGGATACTCCCCCTCTACACGCTTCCCATGTAGTACCAGTGTAGATGCATAAATCCCCCCTGCACAGCACAGGCTGCGGTGCAGCCCGACCCGATACCTGCACATAGCAGCAACCGCCGCCAGCCTGGAATCTCGCAGACCTGCTGCGCTGTCCGCTCTCTGCCTGTTTTCTGATCGCCCCCCTATTCCAGATCCTGAAAATCGGTAGTGCCAACCCAATTCGCCAACACGCGTTACCATCGGGTCATTAAATATAGGCGTATTGGTCAGAGCCACTGATAATGATGGCGCCCTGACCATTGATGAGGATGGCGCGGCCGAAGAGGATGGAGGCGTCGCAGGAGCTTCCAAGGCCGGAAGGTTCCTCTCTCTCCGGCACTCGTCTACGTACCATTGACTTCGCTGCACCTCGAACCAGGCTGCCAGGCAATCTCGATCCAGCATGGAGATCTGCTCTTCAAGGGGCCAGTCTGGGATTTCCATCCAGCTTGGTGACACCACCCCCCTTCCTCCAGGACTGCGGTGATACTCGTGTAACACCGTGTCCACCGCGTCCTTGTTCACCATCATGACATAGGTGGGGACAGCGGGGGATAGAAGTAAGGCGGGGGAACCAGTTACCAACCCCCCAGCGGAGATGTACTCGGTGAGGGGCACGATACCGATCGACGTCAGGGCCTTGTAGAAGAGGTTGACGCCGAAGGGTCCCGTGGATGCCAATCCAGTAGCCGTGGGCATGTCAAACTGGAATTATGAATACCCAGGCGGCGTAGGCGTCCACAGGCTCAGCCCCTCCGCAGTGACTAGCATCGCCCTTCCCCGGTGCGATGCTGCGATCCACTGTATCCGCCAGGAGGATAGTGTGGGGGTCCAGAAGGAGGTCGACGAGGAGGTTCAGATTGATCTTCATCATCTTCTCCTTCTTCTGCGCCACCGGCTGGGGGAACGCCACTGGGACCTCCGCCCTCCGCTGATCTCCTAGGTGGTGAGTGTGCGCTTGTCACTCCCATCCCGCCAGTTGACTTACGTGGCGCCCCATCGTACGCCTTCTTGTGATCCACTGCCTTCCACTTCTCCTTCGAGATTCGCCGCCATTGTTCCTCCTCGGTCCCAATGCTGTCATTCGCCACCGCTGGAGAGGAATCACTTCCATCAATGACGATGGTGTCGAGGGAAGACCGCCGCATCCTGGCCAGCTGTCGACATGCTACACCTGATTGTGGGTCAGAATGTACAGGGTCAATACTCTCTCGCAGTTGTCGAAGCTCCTCCACCGACATCTGGTAAGGTCTTCTACTAGGAGGAGGCTCTGCATGGTTGTCCATCTCGAACGAGACCTTGGCCACACGTCCTTCCGCCCGCTGCGTCCCCGATTCAGGGTTAGTCGAGTCACACACCTGAGTCGAGGCTCCCACCATCTCAGTTACCACAGCCGCGTGGTGCGACTCACTTAGGAAACCCAGCTTGGTCGCCAACTCCATCGTGAGCCCCTGGGGCTTGCTCATGTCATCCTTCATCGGGGGAAACTCCACAGTTAGGAAGCCCAGCTTGATCGCCTCCTCCATCGTGAGCCCCTCAGAGGACTTGCGCCTGGCCTCCTCAACTCGGGCGATCTGCGACAAGCTATCCTCAGCTGAGGGTGGTGGTTGCGATGTCCGCGTCGCTCCTGGCGTCTGACCTAGAGATACTTCAGCAGAAGGTTCTCCATCAGCGTTTCCAGGCGGTGGCTGCTGCGTCTTAGCAACCACCGCGGGTATGGATAAGGATTGCGAGCTCTGCGTCGCTCCTGGCGTCTGACCTAGAGATACTTCAGCAGAAGGTTCTCCACCAGCGTTTTCAGAGTGTAGCTGCTGCAACTTAGCAGCCACTGCGTCGCTGATGGTCTGGGTAAGGTCCGCCACCCCCTGTGACCCAGCCACACTGTGATCACTGCCCGAGCCCGAACCTGCGCGTTCCGCCAGCCTGCGCTTCCTCGCTTTGGCGTCCCTCCTTGCTCTGGATCTCTCCGACATTTCAGAATTCGATGACGACGGTGAATTCGAGTCATGTCGGTAAGGAAGATCGTGACGGTTCCAGCTGTAGGGTCCCAATGCAGCCCTCGAACGTCGGCGTCTGAGTGGGGGATGTCCATCCTCACGCGGCAGTGCATACGATTCATTGCTGTCGTTGTCCGGGTACTGCGTCGCGTAGAACACCTCGGTGCGCCCTCGCGGTCCAACTTCCCCATCAGACTCCACATCGGGCGGTGACATCGGTACACCAGAACGGACCTCGCTGATCTCGGACGCCTCCGAAGCTGATACCATAAAGACGCCCGAGGTGGCGTTGCCCAGCTCCGACGCACGCACTGCTGACGCATCCTTCATGTCCTCCTCCGCTGCAGCTGATCCACCATCTGCTCCCGGCATCCCGTCAGCACGCACACTATCTGTAGCGTTTCCGCCATCAGTTGTACGCGTAGATAATGTGTGCGCACGCACCTCGCCCAGCCCCGGCATTCCGTCCACACGCATACTATCTGTAGCGTTTCCGCCATCAGTTGTACGCGCAGATAATGTGTGCGCACGCACCTCGCCCAGCCCCGGCATTCCGTCCACACGCATACTATCTGTAGCGTTTCCGCCATCAGTTGTACGCGCAGATAATGTGTGCGCATGCACCTCGCCCAGCCGCAACGACGGTGAGTGTTCCCACTCCACACGCATAGGCAGCGGGTTCCCATAAGGAGGTCGGCCCTGTGTGTACCAGCCTTCACCCTGATAGGGTGTTGGGAATTGAACATTCCTGAAAGGGTAATGTCCAGTCCAGGTGTGTAATGGTAATGGCACCGCTGCATCGGTGGGTGCAGCCGATGGTGTCATATACTGCACCGGCTGATCCGCTGTCCACGGTGGTGGTATTGGCCCTCCTGGATATAAACTGCCGGGTGCAGCAGCTGGGAGGAAGTTAGCTGCTGCCATTGGTGATGCCCTATACATAGGGACTGCGAAGGCAGCAGGATCAGAGAACTGCGCACCATATTGCCCCGTTGTAGGCTGCCGAACATACCGTTCGGCAGTAGCAGCTCCCATGCCTGCGCCCGAAACTGCTGCTCCAGGATACCCGGACGATGGTGCAACGTGCCCGGCTTCAGAATGCGCCCAAAAGGGCGCAGCAGCAGCAGGATCGACAGCAGGTTGAGAATATGGTGCCACTGGCTGTGCTCCCGTCGGTGTGCCAAGGGAAGCTGCCGGCAGGTGGTGAGGATAATGGCTTACCGGAGGTAACCCAATATATACTCCTGACGAACCGACGGCTGAGGTGTGCTGCCCGTGTTGCATATAGTGTGCTCCTGAGGGCGCACCATAACCGAGATAGGGTATCTCGGCATTAGCTTGATAATCAGGATTGGTCTGTGGTGTGCCCCTGAATATACCACCCGACGTCTTATACGTGTACACGTCTGTGCCACTCATAGCCCGAGTCCAGATATATATATACGACGTCAACTATCCACAGAACGGTCCACCCAGTAGGTTGTCGTTACGTTGAAAACAGTCCCAACCCGTGCAGGATGGGTTTGTGTGCGCCACACACGAAGCTGTTTTTCGTTTCCGACCACTAAGAATACTATACTAGAATGATATTCTGTGTCCAGAAAAGCCGTTTACGTTTGCTAGACGTCACCGTACGAATACCGTGTTGTCGTTAACGTTGAAAACTGCCCCGACCCGTGCAGGATGGGTTTGTGCAAGCCGAAATATCTATTTGTGCATAGCCGAATATAACACACCAAACGATCTTTTGACATATTTGTTTCATAACATTCACAAGATGTTATTAAATAGAGAATATCTAATTACCCAATCAGTTAAAAAACTATTTTTGAGTGTGTCGAAATACAATGCGATCAAGGGGTCTTCATACAAGCCAATTCCCGAAACTATCAAGAACAAAAAGCAATTGTCAATATCAAAAATGATGATAAGTTTTGTTTTATCTGGTCAGTATTAGCTTCTATGTATCCCGTGGATAAGAATCAAGAAAGAGTTAGCAAATTTCAATAAACTCAAGTTCAATGAAAAAGATTTCCCGATGGAAGTTAATGGTTGTCACATTTTAAAATTCGAAAAAGATAACGAGCTGTGTATTCACATATATACAAGCGAACCCGATGGTAAAGACATTAGACCCTTAAGAATCAGCAATCAACCATTTGATAAGATCGTGCAATTATTTTATTATGATACTCATTATTCATACATTAAGAACTTCAACTGATTTTGTGGTTCAAGAGAACAACAGTCATACAACTGTCCAAGATGTTTGAAATCACTTCGTTTAGTCGAATCGTTGAATGAACACCTTGAGGATTGTAGGAATCTGAATGTAAAACAAAAAGTTGTGATGGCCAAAAAGGTTTATATCGAGATGAAAGGTGCTAATAATGAAACTGTTTTGATTGAAGATGATTCAAATACTAAATTGAGATTCAAAGGATTTCAAAAACAAAATCGTAAACCAATCGTTTTATATTGCGATTTTGAAAGTATCAATTCAAAAAATCCGAAAACAAATAGTAATACATCAAAAGACACAAAACATTTACCAACATCGTACATGATTTTCATTAAAAGCGATATCGATCTAAATATCCCCTTGACATATAAATATAAAGGTCTTGATGCAAACGAACATTTTGTTAAAACCATAATGAAAATAGAAAGTCATCTGAAATTCAAAATCAAGGAAGCTAAAGATACTTGGAAAGATGCAATGAAACCATTAACACCACTTCAACATGAGCATCATAACACTTGTAATACTTGTAGATTCTGTAATCAAGAAATAAAAACGGCTAAAGTTCGAGATCATAGCCATTACACGGGATATTATAGAGGCCCCGACCACGAAAGATGCAATTTGAAAGCATCTTGTCCAAAGCAAGAAACCATTCCGATAATGTTTCACAATTTAAATTATGATTTGCGAATGACAATACAAGCATTTGATATATTAGGAGGCGATTAAAATCGAATCCCTGTAATAGCTCAAAATAGTGAAAATTACAAAACATTAAAATTGAATAGTTATCAATTTATGGATACAATGGCTTTCCAAATGGCGAGTTTAGAAACATTGCTATCCGCTCTACCTGAAGAGAAAAAGAACAATATGAAACGAATTACAAGTGATCCTGAAAAATTCAAACTCATTTGTCAAAAGGGTGAATTTCCGTACGAGTGGTTCGATACATATGAGAAATTTGTTGAATCTGTTCCCGACAGACAAATATTCTACAACAATATGACACAATCAGATATGAGTGATGAGACATATGATAATATGATGAAGACTATCGATGCATTCAAGATACAAAAGTTTGAACAATTTCACGATTTGTATTTAGATCGAGATGTATATGGATTATCCGATGTAATGGAAACATTCAGGGAGCTATCAATGGAAACATATGGATTAGACCCGTGCTATTATGTAGGAACACCTGGGCTTGCTTGGGATGCAATGTTAAAGCATACAAGTGTCGAACTTGAACTGTTGACCGATAATGATATGTATATGTTTTTTGAGAAAGGAATTCGAGGAGGAATATCAAAAGCGGTCTTGAGAAATGTTGAAGCGAACAATAAATACTTACCTGATTACAACAAAGAAAAAGATAGCAATTATCTAATGTATGTAGATGCGAACAACTTGTATGGACACGCAATGGTAAGACCATTACCTTGTAAAGACTTTCACTGGACACAACCGAAATCAACTGATGAATGGAAAACCAGTATCAAGAATCACAATGAAGACAGTGATACAGGATTTGTTTTGGAAGTCGATCTGGAATATCCCAAAGAACTACACGACTTACACAATGATTACCCGATGGCACCCGAACATATGAATATCAAAGAAGCAGAAATTAGCAATTATTCAAAAAGTATCTTACACAAGACTGGTAACAAATTTGACAAGAACAACAAGAAACTTGTATGGACAAATTTTGACAAGCATAAATATGTAGTACACATCGAAGCATTAAGGTTCTACTTGGAACATGGATTGAGACTGAAAAAGATTCACAGAGCTATCAGTTTCAAACAAAAGAGATGGTTAAAGCCATACATTGATTACAACACAAATATGCGAGCAATGTGTGAGCATGATTTTGAAAAGGATTTTCATAAACTAATGAACAATTCGGTATTTGGTAAAACGATGGAAAATGTACGTGATCGAACAACATTGAAATTTGTACTAGATGAAAAGCAGTTTATCAAATACAGCTCAAAACCCGAATATCAGAAGGTGATAGAAAATATAGGTGATGAGAATTTTAGAATCTTACAAATGAATACAACAACTGTAAATTTGAACAAGCCGATCTATTGCGGAGTAGCTGTAACCTTTTCATCGAAATAATCAACATCTATTGTGTAAACCTCAAAGCTACTATTAAATGCACTGTCTATTGGTTTAAGTAAAGCTTTTCTCGCTTTATATTTACGAAAATTTCGGGCAAATACTTCACAGCGCCCCACCCGAGACGCCTCTCGATTTAATGTGTCAATATGTCACAGCGCTCTACATTACGAATAAATTTATCAATAAGTAATGTTGAATTTACTTTGTATAATGAATTGAATACTAATGATCAAGTACCATTTTTGTTCGAGGTCCAACATCGAGATTTCCAACAAGGTAATACTTATCAAATATCGTATATTTTTATTAACTATTCAAATACAAACGATACATATACATACATCGATCAATTTACGATAACTTGAAGAAGAGAAACAATATCATTATAGTATATAAACAAATGTCTTCATTAAATTTTCAAAATTTACAAATGCAACTGATTTCAATACCATTAATGGATCTGTCACGGGGTTGTCTCCAAACACGACTTATAAGTTGAGGTGCCACATTAAATCGAGAGGCGTCTCGGGTGGGGCGATGTGAAATATTTGCACATTAAATCGAGAGGCGTCTCGGGTGGGGCACGGTGAAATATTGACACATTAAATCGAGAGGCGTCTCGGGTAGAGCGTCAGAAATATTTGCACATTAAATCGAGAGGCGTCTCGGTGGGCGCGTCAGGAAGTATTGCCACATTAAATCGAGAGGCGTCTCGGGTAAGGCCGAAATATTGGCACATTAAATCGAGAGGCGTCTCGGTGGGGCGCTGTGAAATATTGCCACATTAAATCGAGAGGCGTCTCGAGTGGTGCGTCAGGAAATATTGGCACATTAAATCGAGAGGCGTCTGGGGCGCTGTGAAATATTTGCACATTAAATCGAGAGGCGACTCGGGTAGAGCGTCGGAAGTATTGCCACATTAAATCGAGAGGCGTCTGGTGGGCGTCAGAAATATTGCCACATTAAATCGAGAGGCGTCTCGGTGGTGCGGCCGAAATATTGGCACATTAAATCGAGAGGCGTCTGGGTGGGGGTCAGAAGTATTGCCACATTAAATCGAGAGGCGTCTCGGGTGGGGCGCTGTGAAAAGAAAAGAAAAAAGAGAGACACCCGTGAACTGGGTGTGGGGCTTTGTGAGTCCCCTTGACTCTTATTCCTTTTTCCTTAGTCCGGTTCTTTGTCTACTTTTTTCCTGTATAGTCTGTTTAGGCTTACTGCGTATCCTGTAGCTAGGTCATGTATCTTCCTGAGTATGTGTAGGGCTTCTTGTTGCTGATTCTTAAGGATCTAATGTCTTTACCATCGGGTTCGCTTGTATATATGTGAATACACAGCTCGTTATCTTTTTCGAATTTTAAAATGTGACAACCATTAACTTCCATCGGGAAATCTTTTTCATTGAACTTGAGTTTATTGAAATGTTCTGTATATTTGCTAACTCTTTCTTGATTCTTATCTACGGGATACATAGAAGCTAATACTGACCAGATAAAACAAAACTTATCATCATTTTTGATATTGACTATTGCTTTTTTCATTGAGAGAATGGAAGCAGAATATGCACAGAGAAACCAGGAACCAACCGAAACAGAAGTAGAAGAAGGAGCCCGGGTAGACACATGGCCCGAAGAACTAGAATGGCAACAGGTGCAAGAGGAGGAAATGGAACTCCAGCGGATGGAACGGGAAGAGGAGGAGGCACTAATACAGGAACAACAAGTGCAAGCAAACAAAGGGGAGCAAACGAGAGAGTACGGGAATGAGAGCACACGAGAAGCAGAATGGGAAATGAACGAGGAGGAGGAGATGGGGGGAGATGAGTCTTCCATGATTATTTTCCTCTTGTATGTACTAAACTTTTACACAGGAAAGTAACGCATACGACTACGATCTGGTTAGAGATCATATAACGTCTGGACACGTTCGGCGCTTATTTTCACACTGTGAACGGTCAAACATGTCGTTCATCGGTTTTTGAAAAATATGCTCAGATCGGCAATATAGCCCTGCAACGACGTTTACTTATACCTGGACAATATGTATATTGACGGAAATTATCTGGAATGCACGGAAACTCACGGTAGTATGCAGTATGTCGTCTCCTTCAGCTCTTAACACTCAGGGTACGGTATTCGTACGGTGACGTCTAGCAAACGTAAACGACTTTTCTGGACACAGAATATCATTCTAGTATAGTATTCTTAGCGGTCGGAAACGAAAAACAGCTTCGTGTGTGGCGCACGCACGCTCCTGACGCGCCGTTTGCCTTAGTGCGGAGCTCGACTCGAGCTCGGACACTGGCTCGGCTCCACTGACTCCTACCGGTGAGAGGGTTCTCGGTGATGAGGTCCCAAGGGGCCCATCCGACAACCCTGGAGGGGGCCTCAAAGGCGCATACACCGGTGTAGCCCCGGGGGCTCCACCGCCGTATTGGCGTGAGAGTGCACGCCACACTCCCCCATCGCCGGAGCGCCAATCCCGACCGTCCGACCTGCCAGCCGCGCCCCAGAACTCCGAAGAATTCCGGCCGACCGACAGGGCCGCAACGCGAGATCCCAACTGACCGAACCCGCCGGCTGAGCCAGAGGCGACGCCGACCCGACCCCGCCTACGGCGGCCCGACCGACGGACAAATTCTTCGCCATCCGAGTACATTATGCTTTGTGCAATCTAAGTGGAGGTGCTGTATGCAACGTGCGACAACCAGCACCCGCCGATCCAGAAATTCACCACCGGTGCGCGAGCACAAGTGGCTACACCGGCCGAAGCGCGGCAATTCCCGGACACAGAAGGGACTTCCAAGATTCAACGGCTAGAGCCACGCGAGATCACAAACCGACCCGAAATTCTAGCAAAAGCTACGCAACTTCGAACAAATTGCGCAGCGCTTCCGCCGCAGAGGGTCGAAAATGGCGGAATTTGGGAGCGATTTGGTCTGGGCCAAGGTCCAAGCCGGAAACCTCGGACTAAATCCGCGTATGCTTATGCGTGCGTGCCAAGGTGACGGGCAAGCGCGCGCACGTCAATAAATCTGCCGAGCGGAAAATCCCCACGCAGATCCGGCTTTAGGAGTACCTGAAACCATCAAACGCATTCCCACCGACGCGAAACGCCAACCCACGCAACGACATTCTAGATTTCAAGAAGGCACTAGGGGGCAAGCTAAACGCGCAAGGCAAGGACACATTCAATCAGAATTATGCAGGAAACAGCGGAAGCGACGCGGAAAAGCGGACTAATTACCATTTTGTAGGAGGCCACCACTCCAACCTCTTTACTTCTTACACTTTCGGACTTATTCTATACTAACTCTCAAACGACCGCACGAGGTGTGATTTCGATACTACGGCGGTCAACTATTCGGAATATGCTTTCAATATTCCTATGTATGCTTTCAATATACCGGTTTCGGCTGATACGTTTTCGTACACAATTTATGTAATCTTATTTCAGTTCAGTTCTCTTCTCCGAAACTGGCTACACTTAGAGTTCTTATACATTCATGAACTCCATTCATAACTCAACTGTACTATGTACTCCGTACAACAGACTAGGCACCTCACATCAACATCATTAAGATCGGTCCTACTGTACTCCGTACTGAGTACTTTCATAGTTGTAGTTGCTTTTTGTACTTAGCCGTTTTCTTAGCCCTTTTACTTGCGTCTTGGGCTCTTGTGCTTGCCTCCTAGCACAACTGAAACTGAAACTGGCTACACTTAGAGTTCTTATATATTCATGAACTCCATTCATAACTCAACTGTACTATGTACTCCGTACAGCAGACTAGGCACCTCACATCAACATCATTAAGATCGGTCCTACTATACTCCGTACTGAGTTCTTTTATAGTTGTAGTTGCTTTTTGTACTTAGCCGTTTTCTTAGCCCTTTTACTTGCGTCTTGGGCTCTTGTGCTTGCCTCCTAGCACAACTGAAACTGGCTACACTTAGAGTTCTTATATATTCATGAACTCCATTCATAACTCAATTGTACTATGTACTCCGTACAGCAGACTAGGCACCTCACATCAACATCATTCAGATCGGTCCTACTGTACTCCATACTGAGTACTTTTATAGTTGTAGTTGCTTTTTGTATTTAGCCGTTTTCTTAGCCCTTTTACTTGCGTCTTGGGCTCTTGTGCTTGCCTCCTAGCACAACTGAACTGAAACTGGCTACACTTAGAGTTCTTATACATTCATGAACTCCATTCATAACTCAACTGTACTATGTACTCCGTACAACAGACTAGGCACCTCACATCAACATCATTACGATCGGTCCTACTGTACTCCGTACTGAGTACTTTTATAGTTGTAGTTCCTTTTTGTACTTAGCCATTTTCTTAGCCCTTTTACTTGCGTCTTGGGCTCTTGTGCTTGCCTCCTAGCACAACTGAAACTGGCTACACTTAGAGTTCTTATATATTCATGAACTCCATTCATAACTCAATTGTACTATGTACTCCGTACAGCAGACTAGGCACCTCACATCAACATCATCCAGATCGGTCCTATTGTACTCCGTACTGAGTACTTTTATAGTTGTAGTTGCTTTTTGTATTTAGCCGTTTTCTTAGCCCTTTTACTTGCGTCTTGGGCTCTTGTGCTTGCCTCCTAGCACAACTGAACTGAAACTGGCTACACTTAGAGTTCTTATACATTCATGAACTCCATTCATAACTCAACTGTACTATGTACTCCGTACAACAGACTAGGCACCTCACATCAACATCATTACGATCGGTCCTACTGTACTCCGTACTGAGTACTTTTATAGTTGTAGTTCCTTTTTGTACTTAGCCATTTTCTTAGCCCTTTTACTTGCGTCTTGGGCTCTTGTGCTTGCCTCCTAGCACAGATTGAGTTGATATTCTGTATTACATTTTTTCTAATCGATGTTCCTCCATACCGGATGCTATGTTCCATGACGGTGCAAGCACTTATTCTACATGTGTGACACTTGCACAGTAAAGTGGTATGCATCTAAACGGTAAGTCGGCAGACTGCTTATCAATTCGCGGCAGGTGAGAAGAAATGCCCCATCTGTAGCCCACTGCCAGCACGGTTTATCGTGGTGACCATCTGAGCATTCCCATCACCAGCCCATGGAACTCACACAAACATCGGCAATCAGACAAGTGCCACAAGCAGCTAGTGCCACTAGTGACAAGTCTGAGCGCCAACGATTACACAATGGCCACAAACAGCTAGTGCCACTAGTGACAAGTCTGAGCGCCAACGATTACACAATGGCCACAGCAGCCTAGTGCCACTAGCACAAGTCTCGAGCGCCAACGATTGCACAATGGCCACAAATGCCTAGTGCCACTAGCGACAAAAGTCCGAGCGCCAACGATTACACAATGGCCACACAAAACAGCTAGTGCCACTAGGGGCGACAAGTCCGAGTCAACGATTACACAATGGCCACAAGCAATGTGCTAGTGCCACTAGTGAGAAGTCCGAGCGCGCCAACGACACACAATGGCCACAAACAGCTAGTGCCACTAGTGAGAAGTCCGAGCGCCAACGATTACACAATGGCCACAAACACTAGTGCCACTAGTGACAAGTCTAAACTAACGATTACATTAATGGTTAATAAACAAACTGGTGCCACTAGTGACAAGTCTGAGCGCCAACGACACACAATGGGCTACAAATGGGTTTAGTGCCACTAGTGACAAGTCTCGAGCGCCAACGATTACACAATGTGGCCACAAACAGCTAGTGCCACTAGTGAGAAGTCTGAGCGCCAACGATTACACAATGGCCACAAAATGCCTAGTGCCACTAGTGACAAGTCTGAGCGCCAACGACATAATAATGGCCACAGCAGCTAGTGCCACTAGTAACAAGTCTCGAGCGCCAACGATTACACAATGGCCACAAAAATGGTGCCACTAGTGAGAAGTCTCGAGCGCCAACGATTACACAATGGCCACAAACAATAGCAAGTGCCACTAGTGAGAGTCTCGAGCGCCAACGTATTACACAATGGCCACAAACAGCCTAGTGCCACTAGTGAAGTCTCGAGCGCCCAACGACACAATGGCTACAAATGCCTAGTGCCACTATGAGAAGTCCGAGCGCCAACGATTACAGCACAATGGCTACAAAACAGCTAGTGCCACTAGTGACAAGTCCGAGCGCCAACGTGATTACACAATAGCCAAGCAGCTAGTGCCACTAGTAACAAGTCTCGAGCGCCAACGATTACACAATGGCCACAAATAGCTAGTGCCACTAGTGAGAAGTCTGAGCGCCAACGACTACAACTTCTACAGCCATAGCCATTCCAGCTTCAGGTTTGCAGGTGCCAACCGCTACTGAGGAA
>LGRX02035269.1:25888-73152 GCA_001247695.2 Cymbomonas tetramitiformis | reverse complement strand
AGCTTTGACAATCGCATACGATTGTCAAAGCTGAGTGCGAGCCTGCCGTAGTCGCAAGCTTTGACAATCGTATACGATTGTCAAAGCTGAGTGCGAGCCTGCCGTAGTCGCAAGCTTTGACAATCGTATACGATTGTCAAAGCTGAGTGCGAGCCTGCCGTAGTCGCTGCAAGCTTTGACAATCGTATACGATTGTCAAAGCTGAGTGCGAGCCTGCCGTAGTCGCTGCAAGCTTTGACAATCGTATACGATTGTCAAAGCTGTGTGCGAGCCTACCGTAGTCGCAAGCTTTGACAATTGTATACGATTGTCAAAGCTGAGTCCGAGCCTGCCGTAGTCGCAAGCTTTGACAATCGTATACGATTGTCAAAGCTGAGTGCGAGCCTGCCGTAGTCGCAAGCTTTGACAATCGTATACGATTGTCAAAGCTGAGTGCGAGCCTGCCGTAGTCGCAAGCTTTGACAATCGTATACGATTGTCAAAGCTGAGTGCGAGCCTGCCGTAGTCGCAAGCTTTGACAATCGTATACGATTGTCAAAGCTGAGTCCGAGCCTGCCGTAGTCGCAAGCTTTGACAATCGTATACGATTGTCAAAGCTGAGTCCGAGCCTGCCGTAGTCGCTGCCTTGTTTATTCGCACGAGATATCGCAGGATTCGCAGGAAAATCGATGTTACGCCAAAACTTGTCAGACCAGTTCAGAAGCCAATTTATAGCCTCTACCGGGCTTTGATGCGCATTCACTCCGACATTGATGCAGTTGTCGTGGAGTTTCCTTACAATAGCTAGCAAGTGTCACGAAGCAGACTACTGTGACGGATTATAATTCTTATTTTACTTATAACAATAAGACGAGCTTTTTTTTGAAAAATCTCGCCCACTTCCTCTACGAGCCCCCCCCCTACCGACTTGGACTCGAGTTTGGAAATGAAGTCGGGGGCCGGGGGGAGGACTACCAGCTTGTATCTGCAGGTTGTATTATAATAGAGGGGTTTTTTTTTGTGAAAAATCTTGCCCTCACTCCTGGTCCCGAAAAAGTGGGTAAGTGGGGAGGGGGGGCGGGGGGTATACTGGACTGTGGGATTCCGAGTTTCCGCTTCGAGTGGGATGGGGATTCCATTTTTAAAATTTTGCCAATTTAATTCTCTTTTGCTAATTTTGCTCTACTTAGATTTTGTATATCAGTTTTTGAATGCTTGATTTCAGATTTGTTACATCTGTCATTTTGCTCTACGTTAGATTTCAAAACTTGTCTGGACCCCCCCCATATTATTGTTGTGGGGTTCGGTGTATTTTTTTTTTACTAACAACAAAACAATTACAAAATTCGTTTGGGAAACAGTTCTGACAATCGTGTCAGAACTGTGTATCGCGTGGTCATTAATAATTTCTATATAGCCCGTATAGACCGAAAAACGTAGGCATGGTATGCTAAGGTACCATGAAAAATGATTTTTTATAATGAAAGGAATACTCTATATAGACACGGGATGAGTGTAATGATCTACACATCACTGTGACTGTCGCGCATGGCATCATCCGTGAATGCCCAAAAAATATGAAACAAAAAATCACAGGGTTACTGCCTGACTCACGTTTGACAATCGTATACGATTGTCAAGCTCTGTGTGAATGCCCAAAAAATATGAAACAAAAAATCACAGGGTTACCGCCTGACTCACGTTTGACAATCGTATACGATTGTCAAGCTCTGTGTGAATGCCCCAAAAATATGAAACAAAAAATCACAGGGTTACTGCCTGACTCACGTTTGACAATCGTATACGATTGCCAAGCTCTGTCGTTGGGTTCGTCTCTCTGACGCACGTTTGACACTCGCATATACGACTGGGTTATACCCCCTGAGTCCCTGGTTAGGGGGGGAGGGGGGAGTTAGTGTACATTCCTTAAGTATGAAGAAAAATTTAAATTTTCTTAAGTATGGGAAAACGCAAGCGTCGACGCGGGCCGACGCGTTACACTCCTTAAGTATGGGCTTAAGTATGGGAGCCCTATTTTGCGAAATCTTAGAATGTTAAGAATGTTTGGTCCGTCCGTCCGTCCAAAAAATGGTCCGTCCGTCCGTCCAAATCTTGGACGGACGAGTTTTTGGACGCGTCACTGGACCAACATCCTATCTCAAACTTTCCGCAGGTATCGGGTCAGGCTGCTCCGCACCCTGTACTGTGCAGGGGGGATCTCATGAAGGATACAATCGTGCCGCACAGGCCGCACGCCCCCAACAGTCGCGCCGCCCATAGCCGCGCGATGCCCCAACAGAGAGCGCACCGCAACGGCAGATTGGGGGAAAAGTTGTATCCTTCGTGTTTCACTCTTCGCCGCCTACGTGGCACCGTGGGGAGTCAGTAATCTGTACCGCACCAGAATCGCCATCAATAGCCAGAGTAGCTCAACGGCAGAGCGCCCGTCCGGTATGCGAGAGGTCACGGGCTCGATCCCGGCCTGGCTACTGGAATATCCCGGTTCAAGATATCAGACAGTCAGTGAACCAATATAGATAAACTCGTATAAGAAATAAACCCTAAGCTAGATATACCCGGAACGGTTACGGAGTCGGAACGGTCTCGAGTCTAGCTACCTGTGACACTCGGTGTGTCACAGCACAGGCTTGCGGATCAGTCACGGTCCAGTGTTGGCTACCTAGGAATCTGTCATAGGGGCCTGCACCGGGACTCCCGGTCAGGGCTGCCTATACAGATTTCAGCACACCACCCCAGCACTGTGGGTGGTGACTGACAGGTAAGTCAGAGAAGTTAAGATAAGTTAGGGTAGGAGCTAGGGTGACAAACCTAACTGCTAGTCCAACTGTGCTATTCTGATACACAAATTGGAACCCTCTAGCTAACACAAGTGCAGAAACCTACGGGCAAGTAGCTCCCGCTAAACAACTGAAAGGCACTGTGTAAGCAAACCAGATTGAAGATTGTAGATGTCAAATCAAAGCATAAACCAAATTGAATAAGACCATGTTGAGGTCAAAGTACATCTCAGCACACCACCAGAGTGGTGTACTGCCAGAGCCATAACAAAAGCTACTCGGGGTCAAAGTCCAGAGGGGCACCGTCACCACAATGCTCACGGTAGCAGCCTGCAGCACCGCTCTCCAGTGGGTCAGGCGGCCGGTGAACCACCGTCGCAGCACCCAGGGAGTGCAGTACTGCATCCAGAGTGACGGGGTCCAGCTCGGATATACCAGTGTAGATGCATAAATCCCCCCTGCACAGCACAGGCTGCGGTGCAGCCCGACCCGATACCTGCACAGAGTCGATGTCATTGGCCGCCGTGTAGGCGGCAGCTCCCACACCCATGATCGAGATGAAAAGGATAAGGGAGAGAAGGTAATGAAACCCCCACGGGCCCGCGTGTGCGGGGAAGCCCCATGGCGGCTTGCCACATCCGTAGGTGCGGGAAGCACCACCAGACTCAGGCACGTGGGCTGCGGGCTCTGACGCATGATTGGCCGAGGCAGCCAGGGCCCGCGGCTTGACGGCGAAGCTGCCGTCTGCAAAATCCTCGTAGTCGTCGGTGTCGTAGCCGGTCAAGTCAACCGGCGCAACCGCGGCGTGGTTGACAGCTTCCACAACCCCCGCGAATTCACCGCCTGACTTCTCCGTAGTGGTCACCCGCGTCGATTGAAGGGACACGGGCGGGCCGTAGCCGTAGAGCTCCAGGAGTTCCTCCTCATTTTCCAAGACAGGCATAGCAGGGGCCGGCACGGCGGATGCCGATGCCGCCGCACCACCTGCCGGAACCTGCTCCTCCGGCGTGATACCTGCGCCTGCAGTGTCACACACCAGAGCCGAAGCCTGCGTCGCAATGCCCCCAGACGGCGGGAAAGAGGCGTGAGTGTAATGTACCTTAGGCTCTACCGCCGCGTTGACCTCCGCCGCGAGGTCGTCCAGCCGCTGCAGGATGTCGTCACCGGACGTCCCCACCACCGGCGTCACCGCGTTAACGGAGAAGCCGTAGGCCGACACGTCGATGCCCCCCACAACGGTAGCATAATGATTCGGGAATAGAAAAGTGCAAAATGGGGAATAGAAATTTCAATCTGTTTTTGGGGAATAGGTTTGTGACACATGCATATGCGTCTAAAATTTTGCGTTTAAATTTTTAATAATGCGTTTAATTTTTTTCCCCCCACCCATCTGTTCACTTTGGTTTTGCAAACATGAGGAAGCCTCCGAAAAAGTACACTAGGGTGTGCCTTTCTTGCGACAACGGCGGGTATCGTTGTACTGTTGAACACACTGATGGTATGCATTTTATTGTCCTCTATTCAAGAAAGAGGACAGGGTAAAAGATTCTCCATCAAAAATGAAAGGTGCGTTGCCCTTGCTTTCCACGGTTCCCTTGTACAGTTGACTACATAATGAGTGTTAGGAACAACTTTGTTTGCGCAAGCAAGATTACGGGGCTTTCATTGAACCAGATACGGGGCTTTCGTTGAACCAGGTACGGGGCTTTCATTGAACTAGATACAGGGCTTTCGTTGAACCAGATATAGGGCTTTCAGTGAACCGGATACGTAATTCTACGCGAGTTCCTGACCACGATACCGAGTGTGCAGGCAATTCTGCTCAAATTAGAATGGGTTGGAAGCAAGATCCGTTCGGAATCTAGGATGCTTGACGGTTCTTGTGAGGGGGGTAATCATGGGCGTGATTCGAGCCAACTCGACTCACGCCCAACAGGGACGCATCCTGCACAACATGAACATATCACGCATATCATATAAGCATAATAAACACATACTGACCGTTTGGCAGTGCAATTTCACCTCTAGCGGAAACGCGGATGTCAACCGCGTCCACGTTTCCGCTAGGCGTTTCTTCCCTCATTCGCGCGCTCGTTTGCAAGAGAGCCTGGGCAACGGATGAGGGAAGCGTTAGCAAAAATAGTATTTCGTATGCGTTGTTTTTCCTAAACAAATTGCACAAACTGAACGGTCAACCACACATCTCGTTGTGGGATGACGCGTTCATTTGGCGGAAGCGGGTGGAATTTAAGGAATTTGAAACCCGCAATAGTTGCGCTATGGCGTTTCATCTTCTTTGAAGCGAAACGGGTACCCACATCATACTAAGTAGGAATATGTGATAATATTTTGAAGCAAAAGATTACTCAGATTAGTATTCAATCTTAGATATCTTTATTTCGCTGGACAGGGGCACACTCCCGGAGAGAAAGCCTTCCGCCTTTAGTTAAAATTGCATATTTAACAAATCAAACAGTGAATATTTTCTCTAAGTATTTTCAGACGGTAATACTTAAACACTGAGTGTTGTCTCGCGTGTTGTCACCATGCCTTAGAAACTCACGATCTCACTCCCAAAGTGACCAAAAACCGTTCGATCGCCGATCGTTCGGTTTTTGGTCACTTTGGGAACGCGTCTGAAAATACTCAGTGTTGTCTCGCGTGTTGTCACCAAGCCTAAACTCGCGATCTTACTCCCAAAGTGACCAAAAACCGTTCGATCGCCGATCGTTCGGTTTTTGGTCACTTTGGGAACACGTCTGAAAATACTCAGTGGTTTCGCGTGTTGTCACCAAGCCTAAACTCACGATCTCACTCCCAAAGTGACCAAAAACCGTTCGATCGCCGATCGTTCGGTTTTTGGTCACTTTGGGAACGCGTCTGAAAATACTCAGTGTTGTCTCGCGTGTTGTCACCAAGCCTAAACTCGCGATCTTACTCCCAAAGTGACCAAAAACCGTTCGATCGCCGATCGTTCGGTTTTTGGTCACTTTGGGAACACGTCTGAAAATACTCAGTGTTGTCTCGCGTGTTGTCACCAAGCCTAAACTCACGATCTTACTCCCAAAGTGACCAAAAACCGTTCGATCGCCGATCGTTCGGTTTTTGGTTACTTTGGGAACACGTCTGAAAATACTCAGTGTTGTTTCGCGTGTTGTCACCAAGCCTAAACTCACGATCTCACTCCCAAAGTGACCAAAAACCGTTCGATCGCCGATCGTTCGGTTTTTGGTCACTTTGGGAACACGTCTGAAAATACCTGGAGAAAATACCAGACAGGTCTTTGCAACCAAGCCGACTTCAGTTCTCACATAAACGTACTGTACGGTTTACGCCCTCCCGAATCTGGAATTCACGGCCGTGAATATTAATTTCACGGCCGTGAATATTAAATTCACGGCCGTGAATATTTCACTGCACGTATGTATACCCCACACTGTTTGCGAGTAAATTAGATTGGGAAAACATTTTCCAACGTTCGTAATGCACATAGATATATCATTTAGACTCTTAGGTAGGAGTTTTTTGAGCTCTTGACTGAGCCGATCCGTGGCCGCATCAGCTCAGTTTGCAGTCGCGACTGCGAGCTAAGCTGAGAGGCCCTTATAACTTTCATGCACATCGCATCAAAACTCAAACAGCGGAGGGGTTCTCGTGCGTTCTAGCGCACGATACTTGGCACCAATATTGCTAACAGCAATATTGGTGCACCCTCAAACGCACAACCTCTGATGTAAGCTATGCGCAAAACGCGTGCTACACATAATGGGTTTGGGTACATGCAAACCCAAACCCAAACATGCCAAACAGCAAAGGGCTTCCCGTGAATTCCAGCGCACGTAACTTTGCAAAAGTATCACTAAGATATATATCTTTTAGTTGCCAAAGGCCTAAGGCCTCAAAAGCCTTGTGCACGAAGCCATCAATTTATTTCTTTGGAGATTTATTGGGTTTGTGTTCGAGTTTACCCAAACCCAATACATGCCAAACTGAAAAGCAATTCCCGTGCGTTATAGCGCGCGAAACTATGCACACATATTTACAAGACACATATCTTTCAGTTCTCAGAAGCTCAAGGTTTGAGATAACTTGTTGGCAAAACCATCAATTTATTTCTTTGGCAGATCTATTGGGCTTGGGTTCGAATGTTTCCAAACCCAATACATGCTAAACAGCGAAGGGCTTCCCGTGCGTTCTAGCGCACGTAACTGCGTAGAAATATTGCCAAGATAATTATCTTTGATATATTCGAAGCACAAGGTCTAAGAAAGTCTGTGCGCAAAATGGTATTACTATTTCTTTGACACAGATTTTAGCGTGATATACAAACTCATAAATCTGGGTCAAAGAAATAATATGTTAACTTCGCGCACAAGCTATCGCAAAACTTGCACTTCAGGAAAGTGAAATATATGCATCTTATCATTATATTTTGCAAAGTTACGTGCGCTGGAACTCACGGGAAGCCCTTCGCTGTTTGGCATGTTTGGGTTTGGGTTTCAAACCCAAAAGGCATCATGCCAGCACGCGGCCGTCTTTAATATACTCAACGGCTTGCCATATGCTCTTGAGGGTGCACTGATATTGATATGAACAATATCACTGCCAAGTTTCGTGAGAAGATTCTCACGAACACCCCTATTATGCAAAGCCGCAAGTGGTTGAAACCATCTCACACCGCAATAACTTAGCTGGCAGTCGCGAAGGCTAAGCTGATGCGGTTGCGGATGGGGCCAATCGATAGCTCAAACGAAAGGTATTCACCTAATGAATACAAACGCTTTAGAATCGAATGGTGGAAAAAATTATGCTTCATGCTACATGCAAAAAATTGTTTAGAAGAAGGGGGTGTGCCAGACGCAAAATATTGCACACGCTGAACCGCTTGCGCTTGTACCTCCGGGGTACCGAGTACGCTAGTCAGACTGCTTGATTTCTTTTTTTTGGCGCTCGATTGAATTAATTAATGGTTACATGTGACATATAATCTATTCCCCAAAAACAGATTGAAATTTCTATTCCCCATTTTGCACTTTTCTATTCCTCGATAACCTTTTTTCCCCCCACAACACCCCCGCACAGCACCGCTGGCGGACCGTACGCCGTCGCCGCGCGGGCAAAAGCCTCAGCGCCATCATCTGCCGCCTCCTGGAAGTGAGCACACATGGCCAGCGAATGGACCCCCTCCGCATCCTCCTCGTCGATGGGTACGCAGAAAGCTGCGGCGGAAGTAGGGGAATGTTGGCGACCGCCAAGAGGGCAGTCGCGGTAGAAGTGGTAAAGATCCTTACTAGTCTTTCTGCAGCGGGTACACAGCGGCTTAGCCCGCTGCTCGTCACGATCGTAGCCCACTGCCGGTGGGGATTGGACCCCCATGCGGAAGCCCCGCTGCGACTGCCCGCGCTGCTGCTGCTGCGGGCGCTGTCCGTGCTGCCGCTGCGGCGGGTCCTGCTGCCGCTGCACCACCGGCGGAGCCGCTTCGTACCTTTGCTGAACCAGCGCGGTCAGCTCGTTGATCTTGTCCAGCAGCGCCTGGTGCTCGCTGCTGGTAAGCAGGGCCGACGTGTCACCACCTGCGGGCTTGGCCAGGAAGGCCTTCCCGACGTCCGTCTGCGCCCATGCCTGGTAAATCTCGACGACCAAAGAGCGCAAGGCCACAAGGGAAACCGACGCGAGGTCGGCCACCATGGGGTAACGCACCTTGACCGCGGCGTAGAACACCGGGTCAAGCCTGCTGTACAGGCTGAGCTTCCTGGTGGCCTCGGTTGGTGTCCAGTCGGCCGCCTTGTTATCCCGCACCAAACGTCGTTCCCGAGCCAAAATCGGCTGCGGGTCAACGTTCGCGGGATAACCAAGCGCGGCATGCTCCTGCTGGAAGGACTCCCGCAACGCCACTGGTACGCTGCGCTTCACGATGTCCACCAGCGCACGCCGTCCATCTCGGTCGGCAGACGCGTCCGTACCCGTAAGCCAGACGTGGGCGTTGCTGTGCTTCTCGACGATAAGCCCAAGCACGTCGTACAGCAGGGCGTTCACCTTGCTCACCACTAGAGCCTGGGGGTCGTCAAGGTCGAACGAGACGAGGTCCAGCCCAGCGGACTCAAACTCCGTACGTAGCTGAACCACCACGTCGGAGAGGAGACCCGCGTCAGTCGTGCCGCTGAAATAATGCTTCTTGTCGCCAAGGATATCCTCGCGGATACCCTTGGCCCATGTCCGATGGAGCCGCCCCTTGTAGACCTCGTCCACAAGCTTGGACTGCTCCTGCAGGTACTTCCTCGTCGCAACGTCGGCGTCGGTGTTGGAAGTAGGGTCGGGGTTCGTAACAGCCGGTGATCTAGCCGTCGGCGTGTTGCGAACAGGGAACATATCAACCCCCTATGGCCGGTCTGTGGCCGTACGATGAGAGCTGTGGCCGAGGTTTGGCCGAGTGTGCTTTTGCTTGTTGGCCGAAACGAATTATGTAAAATTTTGAAAATTCCCCCGAAAATTTGTGATTTTTATGATATTGCCATACATAAAATTAAAATTTTACGCCTGCGGCGGGCAATTTTGGATTTTGGCCGGGATGGCCGAAATTTGGCCGATGGAAATTTTGAGTGTTGGCCGTACGACATAAATGTTTGATATGTTCCCTGGTTGCGAACCGCGTCCGTCAGCCTCAACGAGGCGTCAATGTCGGAGTCCCTCGTGAGGGACCTCTTCGCACGTGTGTGAACAACCATAATTTCGAAAGCCTGATGGGAGGTGGTACGCTGGGGCGCGTAAGGGTAATGGCGTGGGGAAAATGCGACGTCACAGTTACGTAAGGAGCGGTAGAGCCATGCGAGCGAGGGGCACTGGAAGACGTCGTCGAGGTCGAAGGTGCTGCAGACACCAGCCCAAGAAGCGGTAGCATGATGGGCCAAGGCAAGAACTATACCGTAAAAGGACATTGCGCCAACGAAGCCCGGTCTAGGTCGAATCCCCATAGCGGCGGCTCAAAGACGCACTTACAAACTGCTCATCTCAAACTTCCCACTCGTACCCAAACGCGCCGTTGCGCACCACCTCTCAAAGCGGCTGCTTTAGCGCCAATCATGGCCAAATTAGCTGTGGAATATAGCGTGGAATGGGTCCACGACCTACTGGAATATCCCGGTTCAAGATATCAGACAGTCAGTGAACCAATATAGATAAACTCGTATAAGAAATAAACCCTAAGCTAGATATACCCGGAACGGTTACGGAGTCGGAACGGTCTCGAGTCTAGCTACCTGTGACACTCGGTGTATCACAGCACAGGCTTACGAATCAGTCACGGTCCAGTGTTGGCTACATAGGAATCTGTCATAGGGGCCTGCACCGGGACTCCCGGTCAGGGCTGCCTATACAGATTTCAGCACTGGCTCACCTTTTTCGGGCTTCTGGTCTAGCGGTACAGTTTCTGTTTCCCCATGAGGTTATGGGCCCACCACGCTTCCACTGCGCAGGTGTGACGCCGGCAGCTGGTTGTGGTTGTGCCACGTAGACACTTCAGAGTGAGGTTGTGTCATGAAGGATACAATCGTGCCGCACAGGCCGCACGCCCCTACCGGAATATCCAAGTACACTAGATATCAGAAAGTCCCGTACTCGTGTGGATAAACTGTGTAAGATAAATAAACCCTAAGCTAGATATACCCGGAACGGTCTCGGACGGTCTCGGAGTCTAGCCTACCTGTGACACCGCGTGTGTCACAGTACGAACCTACAGATTAGTCAGCAGTCCAGTGTTGGTCCTAGGGATCTGTCATAGGGGCCTGACCGGGACTCCCAGTCAGGGCTGCCTATACAGATTTCAGCACACCACCCCAGCACTGTGGGTGGTGACTGGCTAGGAGAGTCAGAAAATGTAAGGTGTTAATGCCAGGGCAGAAGCTAGGTGACAAGCCTAACCGCTAATCCAACTGTGCCATTCTGATACACAAATTGGAAACCTCTAGGTAGCACGTGAGCAAAAGCATACGGGCAATTAAGGCACCGCTAAACAAGTGAAAAGAACCGTGCTAGCAAGTCAGTTTGAAGATTATAAAGGTGTCAAAGCAAAACATAAACCAGATTGAAGAAGTCTTTGAGGTCACAGGAGTTCTGCACACCACCATGTTGGTGTGCCTCCAGAGTGAGCAAGAGGTCAATCGACAGTACCAAAGTAGTCAGCGGTGGCCTCACGGAAGTCCATCCCATAGTAGGAAGTAAAGTAACCAGCTCCATAATAGCGCCCCGCATCAAGAGGACCGCTCTCATGTAAGGCCATGCCGTAGTAGAATGCCATGTCAATACCCAAATCCGCTTGAGCCAAATCCTGAAATGCTAAAAAGCTCAAAGTGTCAGGAGGCTCGGGCGGCTGAAGCTGTGGCACATCGTCAGGCAATAATAGGAGACCCCGAGCCGTCATCACCGGATCAAGAAAATCATTCGTAGAGAAAAATGACGGAGTTTCCCAATCGAGATCACCACCAGGCGAAGGCATCTCCGTAGCCGGTGCACATGCCGACACAGCAGAAGCTGTGGACGCCGAAACAGACACACCTGCAAAAGAAATCCACAACAGAGAGAGCACCGCGAGAGCGCCGATCGCCGGCGTGCCAAAGCCGAAAGGCGGCACACCGCATCCGATAGCACCGGACGGAGCCCGCGGCTTCACCGCGAAAGTACCGTCGGCGTAATCCTCGTAGTCGTCCGTGTCATAGCCCGTCAGGTCAGACGGGTGGACGGCGGCGTGATTCACCGTCTGCACGAAGCCTCCGAACTCACCGCATGTCGCCTCTGTGGTGGTCACCCGCGCCGATTGAACTGGCGCGGGCCGTACATCCTTCGCCTGCGAAACAGGCATAGCAGGGGCCGGCACGGCGGACGCCGATGCCGCCGCACCACCTGCCGGAACCTGCCCCTTCGGTGTGATCCCCGCCGCAGCGGCAGGGCCACACACCAAAGCCGATGCATGCTCCTCAACCGCACTCCCAGGAACAAAGGATGCGTGAGTGTAATGTACCTTCTCTTGGGCGGCCTGAACCTCAGTGGTGAGGGCATCAAGCCGCCGCAAGATGTCCTCGTCGTCCGCCCCGTCGGCCGCAGGCTGCACGCTGAAGCCGTAGGCCGACACGTCGATGCCGCCAACACCGCCCGCGGAAAGCACAGCGGGAGGACCGTAAGCCGACGCCGCACGGGCGAAGGCCTCTGGACCATCATCCGCAGCCTCCTGGAAGACCTGCACAAGCGCCAAGGTGCGGAGGCCCTCCGCATCCTCCTCCTCAATAGGAATGCAGAAGGCCGCTGCCGTGGCCGACGAATGCTGGCGCCCACCAAGAGGGCAGTCGCGGTACGCGTGATAGGTGTCACCTCTGCCCGCTTTCCGGCAGCGGTGGCAGAGGGGTTTCGCCTTCATGTTGTCCCTGTCGAACCCCACAGACGGTGCCGGGTGCACACCCACCCGATGGCCTCGTGGATGCTGTTTACCGCGCGGCTGCGGCTGCGGCTGTCGCTGAACCGCACCCGTGCGATTGCCTTGCACGAGCGCCTTCAAGGCGGCGATCTCCTCGAGCAGAACGGCGTACTCAGACGAGGTGATAAGCGCAGAGGGCTTACCGCCCGCCCCCAGTGTCTGCTTCTCACGCGCTGACGCCCCCTCGTCCGACTGTGCCCATGCCTGGAAGATGGCCACGACGAGGGCCTGGAGCGAGCGGAGAGTCACCCCGCTGAGGTCACCCGCAAGCGGAAAACGCACCTTCACCGCCGCGTAGAAGACCGGGTCGAGGCGGTTGTATAATGAGAGCTTGCGGGTCTCGTCGGTGGGTTGCCAGTCAGGAGCGCGGTTATCCCACACCAGACGTTGCTCGCGAGCCAAGATCGGCTGCGGGTCAACGCCCGCGGGATAACGAAGAGCCGCGTGCTCCTGCTGGTGACTCTCGCGTAGAGCTGCCGGTACGCTCCCCTTGATGATGTCGATAAGAGCACGACGTCCATCTCGGTCAGCCGAGGAGTCCGTACCGCGAAGCCAGGTGTCCGCCACTGAGTTGCGCTCCACGACGAGGGCCAACACGTCGTAGAGAAGCCCATTAACCTTCTCGACAACCAGAGAGGTGGGGTCGTCGAGGTCAAAGGGAGTCAAATCCAGCCCAGCGGACTGAAACTCGGTACGAAGCTGCACCACCAGCTCGGAGAGGCGGTCCGCGTCGTCAGTGCCACGATAATGATGTTTCTTGGAACCAAGGATATCCTCGCGGATACCCTTGGCCCAAGCCCGATGTAGTCTCCCCTTGTAGACCACGTCGACCGCGGCATGTTGGTCGACTAGGTGCTTCCGCAACGCGACAGCGGTGTCGGAGTTGCTGGAAGCAGCAGGGGGCACCACAGGTGGGGTGCTAGCGGTCGGAGTGTCCCGAACCGCATCCAAAAGCCGTATTGAGGCGTCCAAATCGGAGTCCTTCAATAGGCGTTTGCGAGCTCGAGTAGATGTTGCCATACTTTTGAAAGCCAGAGAAAAGATGATGCGCGGTAGCACGTTTGGGTGTTGTGGCGGAAATGGAGGGATGACGTAACGGCAGAACGTGCGGAGCGGCGAAAAGAGCGTGGGGCACTTGCAAATGTCGATGTGGTCGAAGGCGTCCGGAGCACCAGCCCAAAATACGTAAACCAGCGGGATCAGGGCAGGTAAAACAACGTAAATGAACATTGCCACAACCGAGCAATAGCAACGCGCGGTGCCCATGACTCGCAGCCGCAAAATACGTCTACCGTAAAATCATGTCCAAATCCTAGTCGCACCCAAACGCGCAAGTGCGCACCACCTCTTCAAGCGGCTGCTTAGCCAATCATGGCCAAGATAGCAAGTGGAACGAAAACGTGGATGGGGCCACGACCTACCGGAATATCCAAGTACACTAGATATCAGAAAGTCCCGTACTCGTGTGGATAAACTGTCTAAGATAAATAAACCCTAAGCTAGATATACCCGGAACGGTCTCGGACGGTCTCGGAGTCTAGCCTACTGTGACACGACGTGTGTGATACGAATTCTCTGGTCTGATCAGTGATCCAGTGTTGGTCTAGGGGATCTGTCGCGCCGGGGGCTGGCTGGGGCTCTGATAGAACACCTATCTGAATTAATGACCCCCAGATCGCCACGCCCATAGCCGCGCGATGCCCCAACGAGAGCGCACCGCAACGAGTTGGGGGAAAAGTTGTATCCTTCGTGTTTCACTCTTCGCCGCCTACGTGGCACCGTGGGGAGTCAGTAATCTGTACCGCACCAGAATCGCCATCAATAGCCAGAGTAGCTCAACGGCAGAGCGCTCGTCCGGTATGCGAGAGGTCACGGGCTCGATCCCGGCCTGGCTCACCTTTTTCGGGCTTCTGGTCTAGCGGTACCGTAGTTTCTGTTTCCCCATGAGGATCTCTGCATCTACTCTGGTATCACAGATCTGGACCCCGTCACTCTGGATACGATGTTGCACTCCCTGGGTGCTGCAACGGTGGCTCACCGGCTGCCTGACCCGCTGGAGTGTAGTGTTGCGAGCTACTACAGTGGACATTGTGGTGACGGTGCTCCTTTGGACTTTGACCCCGAGTAGTTATGCTTCTGGTTCTGGCAGTACACCACTGCTCTAGTGGTGTGCTGAGATGTACTTTCACATCAACGGCTTCTTCAATCTGGTTTATGGTTTTACTTTGACACCTTTGCAATCTTCAAGCCGACTTGCTGGCACAGAGGTTTTCAGTGGTTTAGCGGGACCTTATTGCCCGTATGTTTCTGCTCTTGTGCTAGCTACAGTAAACACTCGATTTTAAGAAAACAGGAATTTGAGGTCAGCCTAGCAACTTTCTTATTTATATAAAGATCTTAAATATGGAGTGTTATGTGTTAAATATTGTGAAGAAATCAAAAAAGCTGGCTACTTTCTTATTGGCGGGTTTTCTTATTACAGAGTGATTACTGTAGAGGGTTCCAATTTGTGTATCGGAATAGCACAGTTGGATTAGCAGTTAGGCCTTGTCAACCTAGCTCTTGCCCTAACTAGCAATCTTACATTTCTGACTTGCCTGTCAGTCACCACCCACATTGCTGGGATGGTGTGCTGAAATCTGTATAGGCAACCCTGACCGGGAGTCCCGGTGCAGGCTCCTATAACAGATTCCTAGGTAGCCAACACTGGACTGGTGATTGATGACTGTTCGTGTTGTGACACACCAAGGTGTCACATGTTGCTAGGTCCGAGACCGTTCCGACTCCGAGACCGTTCCGGGTATATCTAGCTTAGGGTTTATTTCTTATGAGAGTTTATCTACACTAAGTTTACAGACTATCTGATATCTTTGGACTAGGATATTCCAGTAGGTGAGTCACATAATCAGAATAGATCTCCCCGAGGGTGAGAATAATCAGTCTTCCCGTTATATGTTCGGGGTCTAGGGTTCCGGGACCGGTGACAGTCATGCACCCTAACAATAGGAATGACAGTCGGGGTGTCACTTCCATCAATATATATAGACAAAATATATCAATATATCCAGTCGGGAAGCCAAGCAGTGACACGGCACTCAATCTAAGATAACAAAACATACAGTTAGGTTTTATGTGTCGGGCGGGTCGCGGGGTCGGGTCGGACTGAACAACGTGTCACCATGCACTGCACTGTGCACACTCCGAGGCGGGGGAAAGCAGGAGGCCGGCCTCCGCCCACCCGCTTATGGGGAGGCGAGGAAGTCAACCTCTCCGTGATTAAGGCATTTTGGTCCGCTTTAGCCTGTAGTCTTACGCCACGACATGGACGAGGAACGGAACGAAGCGAGATCGAGAGCCGAGACCGGAGACGAGAACGGAGCGGCCCGGAGATGATCGGGGAGGAGCGGAGGACCCATTATTTTCCGTCCAAATTTTATCGGGCATTTATTGGGATTCCTGGATTCCGGCACTATTCCGGCCGTGCGGTTTCGCGTATACTGTAAATCCGGTAATGGCTCTCGCGGTCTCGCGAGGTCTCGACCGTCGCGTGCATGTGGAGAATTCAGATACTTTCGTTCGATTGGCTGGTTGAAGGGATACACATATGATACTTGATATGCAAATGCATATCTCTTGGAGAAAAACTGAAAGACTCCTCCTCTCGATCATAACGAAACGGAAATCGCACGGCAGTATCGCACGATTAACGAGAGGATACTTTGGTGATTACTTTTAATTGAATCGAACGATCATATCTTAAATATGAAAACATGAAAAAAAAATTCATCGATAGCGTTTGAGGGATGCAGGCGAGGGATCTCCTCGTTCTAGCTGAACTCACGTCAGAACTGCAAATCTGAATCGGATTACACAACTTGTGAAGAGCACCCGTCCGAGACATCGCAGCAACCGAACGATAGACACTGCATGTATCTGTTGTTTGTCAAGTTTGCTTAAATCGTAGACGGGTTTTCTGGAACATGCAGCTCTGTGGTGCGCCTTTCAGGCCTGCGGGTCGGCTGCAGACGATTAACAGGTGCGCTCCGGGATTCTGCTTTGGTCAGCAGCCTCTCTAGCATAGACGAGCTTTGGCGAACTGATTGCTTCGGGACGTCAGAAACCGCGGTGGCCACACGACATAAGATTATCCCACAGCTACACTGCCAGTAACGCCAATGAAAACTATTGAGTGTGATAGGCGCAAGGTTTGTTGCCTGAAACCCTTTAATTGAAGCAACGTCTTGGTGACCGGTGCGAACAGGTCGATGAAGTCAAGAACTCGTTGCTCGTTACAGCCTTATTCGAATGGTAAGCGAGCTGCAGGGGAACGTCTGAAAATTTTAAGCCTGTAGTCTGTAGTCGTCTATGGGCGCGTGCTTTTCTTTGTTGCTCACTCGTCTTGAGTGGCCCTGTCAGTGTGTATATTGTTTTCGTGCCACGGCGCTCTATTTACGTATTCCGAGAGGTCCTGCTTACACGCCGCCGAATATCCAGCGCAGTTGAATTCACGCTTCACCACGATCTGCGAGACTAAGGTGTTTAAGTCGTCTTGTCCGGGGACTTCACAGAAACGCCTTGTTACAGAAACGTCTGGAGTTCGCCTCGCCGCGCGGCACGAGGAAGCAAACGGCGCGAGCCTCGGGTTTTTGACATCGCCAGCCCTCACCCCAGATCTCCTTATTGTGTGTGCGTGCACAAGTTGACAACAGTTTTCATCTCTGCCCATCACCGATCCGGAACGCAATAAGCTCCGCCTCCTCTGGAAGCCTGACTGGCATCGCTGAGGTGCAAAAACCGCTCGAAGAGAGCGGCCAACGCCTGCAAAGACCATAATTAGCGGCGTGCATTGCGTGAAGCGCTGCAGCAAGCCTCACAGAATTCCCAAGAATTTGAACTCAATGATTTGTACTTGCGACTCCAGGCAGCGTGAGCCGATTTCAGAGTTCAACTCGTGCATGCATCATGCCTGAGGACTTTGCCTTCCCTCTGTCATGAGATCCTGCACGATTGACCTCGTTCTGGATATGCAGACTCGGCAAAATAACATTACCTCCGACCACACTGACGCCCGCGCGGCGAGATCATCGCATATTCTTCTTGCATCGCCGCACGGTACCTCCCATATGGTGCCGCGTTGTCGTGCTTTTCCCTCCGCGCTCCGCCCACTGCTGCCTGTTCACTTTTTGGGCCGTCCCACGCGAGCGTTGAGGAAGCTGTGGTCGATGTGGTGCAGTCGGTGTGGCCACGAGCTCCCCAGCTGTCTCAAGCTCCCCAGTCGTCACACACGGCCGTCCCGAGGTACGAGATACACGTCCGGACTGCCACGGAAAAAAGAATGCCACTTGTACATGTGCACCACCTCCAGCTGGCAAAAGTCACAGTGAAGAGTCCGCTATGTTGCGCGGGGCAGGGCCCGGCGAGGTCGGGGCGGGCCCCGAGAAGGACGCTGCGGGGACAAGCCGGGGGCGGTGGTAAAACCTCCGGGAAGTGGAGACACACGTTGGAGGGCAGAGAAGGCACTGGATCTTCGCAGTTTGGTGTGGAGGCGCGCAGACGGTGATGACGGGTATTGGTTGTATGCAGCGCGGGCTGTGGATGATATGCGGGTATGATGCAACATCCGCAGCCCGCGCTGCATCCGATCAATACCCGTCATCACCTTCTGCGCCTCCACACCAAACTACAGCCCGCGCTGGATCCGATCAATACCCGTCATCACCTTCTGCGCGCCTCCACACCAAACTGCAGCCCGCGCTGCATCCGATCAATACCCGTCATCACTTTCGGCGCGCCTCCACACCAAACTGCAGAACTCCGCGTGAGAAGTGCGCTGCTGGAGGACGGTATCGGCGCGCCGCGAGGTATGCGATATGCGAACTGCCTGGAGGGTGAACACGCGCGGGCTGCGAGGAGGGTGAACACGCGCGGGCTGCGAAGAGGGTGAACACACGCGGGCTGCGAAGGGGGTGAACACGCGCGGGCTGCGAAAGGTGAACACGCGCGGGCTGCGAAAGGCTGCGAAGCAGGGCGAACGCAGGAGGTGGCTGCGAAGAGGGTGAACACGCGCTGGCTGCGAAGAGGGTGAACACGCGCGGGCTGCGAAGAGGGTGAACACGCGCGGGCTGCGAAGAGGGCGCGGAGAGACTGCTGGTGAATGGAATAAGCCCACTCAGGGGTAAGAAACGCTGCTAGTTATTGTCTGCGCTTTCATTTCAGAAATAAGTTTCCGATATCGATTGATCCAAGCGTTGTGGAATATTTGTATATATCTTTCACACTCTGCAGGCTGATCTGAGTTTCACTTTCCATGCTGCTTTGCATTTGGGTTGGGAATATTTATGGGTTGGTGGTATCTTGTCACGGCCCCGCCCTGCTCTTGATTTGCTTCTCGCATCCACTGGGATGATGGTGGGCTGGCTTTTGTTGGCGGATCTCATGCCGTTCAGTGTGTGACTTATCCTTGGACCGACTCCTTTGGCATGTATATTTGTGCGTGGGTGTGTATGTTAATCAACAATTGTTTGGCGACGATCGGTCACATCGTATCATCTTTCCATGCTGCTTTGCATTTGGGTTGGGAATATGTATGCGTTTGTGGTATCTTAATGCCGTTGTGTGTATGTTAATGCCGTTCAGTGTATATATTGCACGCAGCAGGCATGTATATCTTACTGCAGGTTGAATGGTATATATACAAGTATGTATATATATATATATACATAAGTATATGAATACAATGTTGAAATTTGGATTGCTTCGGGTGTTGTGCAGCCTGTGGAGATGCAGGCAGCTCGACAGCGTATCGCAGGAATGGAGTTGGAGGTATGCCATCGACATCTCTATGCCGAAGCCGAAGTCAAAGCCAGCCGCTTCGTTAAGTGTTTCGATGACCACTAGCAAAGCCTGCGAAATACTCCACCAAATATTCGATGACATACAGATATCTTCGTTCTGAGCTTTGCACTCGTCTCAGCTGTTTGGGAGATGCCTTGGTTACCGGCTGCTCGGATAGCTAGCGTCAACCGAGCTAAACGACGGACTTGAAAATTCTCATCAGCTGCACTTCGCAAAGGTCCCTGAAATTGAAGGCGTCGGCACGCGATGCATGATGTGTTTGTGGACTCTGCGGGACCTCGTGGCGACCGAGATTGTGTGCGCAAACCGCCACGTACCCTCTTGAGGCCACTCTGCTGTACGTGTGCCGGGGGATCTGACGCTGTGTGTGACCGCTCTGCGCGTCCCTTGAACACACCACTCGATACCCGGCCTCCAATAAACTTCTGAACAACTTGAGCTGGAGATCCGCTGCCGAGACTGTGATTCAACTTGAGCTGGAGATCCGCTGCCGAGACTGTGATTCAAATGAGCTGGAGAACCGCTGCCGAGACTGTGATTCACTTGAGCTGGAGATCCGCTGCCGAGACTGTGAGGCTGAGATCCGCTGCCGAGACTGTGATTCAAATGAGCTGGAGATCCGCTGCCGAGACTTTGATTGAATTAAGCTGGCGATCCGCTGCCGAGACTGGATTCGAGCTGGAGAAATGCCGCCGAGACTGTGATTGGAATTGATCCGCTGCCGAGACTGTGATTGGGTTTGAGCTGGAGATCCGCTGCCGAGACTGTGTTTGGAACTGCCACTGCGTACCCACACGATTCAAGAGCCACGAACATCACCAGCCTGCCTACTCACAGCCTGCCGAGGACCCTGAAGTGGCCCACCACGTGACGCGCCTCCGCCAGCCAGAAACAACCCCAGGGCCCTCCCTAACAAAATCATTTAGCCATGAGTCTCCTATACTGCTGCCAAGGCACAATCTCTCGACATACCGGAATTTCAACATGCAGAAGTAAAGGTGTATCATGTAGGGTGCTGCTTCCGCGGGGTGCGCGAGGCTGCGATGTCCTTTGTGAAGCCATCTGCAAGGGGCTGGAGGGGGGCCTCGAAGGGTGAAGTTGAGCGGAATTCGAGGATGAGATTGTCGGGGAGGTGGAGGAGACACCTGACCGAAAAAACGCTCGGGCAGTTGAGCCGAACGTAGTGGAGGCAGACGCGAGGTGCGATGGAGAAGCTGAAAGATGGGGCAATGGGGGGACGGGAGGTGCCGTCAGATGGAGGAAGCGCTCGGGGAGCTGAATCGGACGCTGGAGCGCCAGGAGAGCGGCATGGCGCAGCTACAGGCCGAAATCATGTACAGGGCGAACCTCGAGGACAACCTGTGGAACGAGCTAGAGGAAGCGCAGTCGGAGCTAGTGTCGCTCAGGGCACGCGCCCGTCCGATGCCCAGTGTGATCCAGCGGCGAGGATGTGCAGTCAGCGCCAGCAGGGCTTTAGGGCGCGGGACCTCCACTCTGCCTCTCCCATCTTTCATGATCACTATTGTGCGGTGCCGTGCATCCACTCGCCCAGATCCTGATGCACGGCAACGTGATGTGCATCCACTCGCCCGGATCCTGATGCACGGCAACGTGATGTGCATTCAAGCGCACCGTCGCTGATGCATGGCCGTGTCACGGACATTTATTTGCAGAGCTGCCGTGGCCTCCATGCTGAGGTCGATGAACACGTGGACACTGCAGCAACCGTGCCCGTGCTGGCTTACATCCAACGCCCCCAGTTGAGACTGTGATGCGGATTTTGTGTTACACCCATACACGTGGCACATGGGGATACACGTGGTACATTGGGATACACGTGGCACATTGGGAGACGCTAACGATCTGGAGAGGGACGGGATTAGGCCAGAAGGAGAACATGAACATGGCAATGGAAAAACGGCACGAGCTCGACGAGCTCCTCGAGGTCCGGAATGAGCTCACAGCTCTTAAGGTTTGAGCTCCACGGCCACCACGGCATGGCTCATCGCCAGCCTCGTGCCATGTCTCTTGGACTCTCTGCAATCTCACGTGGTATATAGGCACTAAGCGGCCTGCAACCAGCTGTTGCTGTCTTAATAGTCGTGTGCGTACTTAAAGCAGGTTGCAGGGGTTGTGGCTGAATCAACAATAGGGAGAGGGGCGTCATATGCGGCGCCTCTTCAGGAGGGGCGTCATATGCGGCGCCTTTTCAGGAGGGGCGTCATATGCGGCGCCTCTTCAGGAGGGGCGTCATATGCGGCGCCTCCAGGGCGACAACCTGGTGGCGGGAGCTCAGGGCGACAACCGGCGGGGGAGTGTGCGCTGCTCAGGCGGAGAGGAACACGTACATGGCCCAGGCGGCGCAGGAGAGCGCGGAGGCGCTGCAAGCGCTGCAGGCTAGGTTCGACGCGCGCCAGGTATGTTCCTCGGCTCCCGCGTGTGCAGCTCGGCCCTACGGTGTGCCGACACAGGGAGCAATGTGCCGCCGGGCGGAGCGCGTCTGCGAGGCCAGCCCACATCTTCTTTCGAACAGTCGGGCATTGGGTTGCCCCCACTGCACACCTTGCAGCTCGCTGGCAGTTCTGTCTCATGCGCCATATGCTCACGCGTGTCACATGCGGGACACCTTGACTAATTCTGCGGATTCCGCATGTCATCATCTCCGTCATGTCATCATTTCCGTCATGTCATGCCGGTTTTCTTACAATCCTCCCTGGCACCACGATGGGTCCGAGTAGGCTGCCACGTCACGGCCCCTCTGAGGAGCAATCAGCTGCTGCGTCGAAGTGCAGGGCTTTGTAACGCCGGGGTCTGACCTCGACCTGGTAGCCCGCCTTACCGCGCTGACCGCTGCTGCGCCTACGTTGGATCGTAGCCCGCCTTACCGCGCTGATCGCTGATTCGCCTCCATTGGATCGTAGCCCACCTTGCTGCGCTGACCACTGATGCGCCTCCGTTGGATCGTTGTGCACGCTTCCGGCGATGCGCGTGCGCGATTGCACCGCACCTGCGCACCTTCACCTGAGATTAAAATGATCTGAGATCGCGTTCCCTTCGGACTCCACGAATGTCCGTGTACTGGGCTTCTGGTGGGAGCGGACTCATCGGGCGCTTGATGAGGCACCGGCTCGCCAGAAGGGGGAGGAGCGCCTCGGCGGCTGTAAGGACAAGCGCGGAGCGCACAGGCGCCTTCGCATCGCGCCCCAGCGATGCCCCTCGCAGCCTCGAGGCGCCGATGTGGAGGTGCAGCAAATGGCGTTGTCGGTCGCTCATCATCGACAACCAATGGTGTTCTGCCATTTGTGCACTTACAAAAGTTGTATTGCAATGGCATCTTTGAGCTGGCATGTTCCGATTGGCTTTCCCGATAGTGGGTGCACATGGTAAGGGCCCTGCCAAAAAGCGTCAGGTAGGAAGGATGGTGTTCCCTCCCCAACCCCGCCCCTACCACCGTGGGAACGCCATTCGTCTTATCCCACCTTCTCACGAGGGAAGCTTATGGGAGCCGTTCCATGCGAAAGGTCGCCAAAAGAGAGAAATCGTGCCGAACCGCGCGAAAAACGCGACTGAATCGGCTGTCGCGGGCTGTCGCGGGCTGCTCGATGTTGTTTCCAAATGCTCGATGCTGTCGCTTCGTTTCCAAATTTCGGGAGGAGAAATGTCGCGACAGCATCAAGGATTTGGAAACAGAGCTCAAAAGTTATGATAGTGACGTGGCAAGAAATAGCATTCGGGTCTGAGCGAGCAGTGCGACCGTAGGATCAGTCGAAGACGAGCGAGCGACAAGCTTGTGCCGGAGGCGCAATAATAGGCATATTCTTCTGATGTGGCAGCCATAACTACCTCTTATTAAAGTCAACGGAGCCCGCAATCTACTGCCTGAGAGGTAGCATCACGAGCCGGGCAGGCCAGCCGGGCGGGGCACGTCGGCAGCTGAAGGGAGCTCTCCTCCGGGCTGGTGCGAGGACCGAGATGCGGTGGTGGGGCCGAGAGGGGGTCTTGAGCAGCGCAGAGTGCACGGAGGGACAGTTGCGTGAGATGGGGGCCGGTGATGTCGCAGGCGGAGGCCGAGAGGATGGCATCAGCAGCGCAGCGCGCACAGACCGAGCAGCTGAACGAGGCTCAGCTGGAGCTGGCGAAGCTTCGGGTGGGAGCGCCTCCACCTTGAGGGAGTGTCCCTGACTGCACGCTCTCTCTGTGCCCCAGGTTTTCACTCTGGGCTTGACCTACAATCCAAGGGATGCGTCCCCAGCTCCTTCATGAGGCGTCCTGCGGCCTGGTGGGGGGACGCAGTGGCAGCTGAATAGCCGCACCGACGAAGAGCAAGCCATGCGCGACGAGAGCGCGAATGTACTTCAAGTTCAGTTTGATACCCTCAAGGTGCGAGCGCGCACGTGAGGCCGGCGGTGTCTCAGCTCGGCCGAGTTGAGCTCTGCATGACGCCGGGGGGCACGCCTTCCAGGGCGCTCGTCTTGGTTGTCATAAGCCAATTGCAGTTGGGGTGCCGTAGAATGTAGCAGTCGCCGTCTGTTTATATATACTTCTCTAATTCTCTAATTACCAGTCGCAGCAGCATCTCTGCCGTAGAAAGTAGCAGTCACCATCTATTCATATATATTTCTCGAATTCTCGAATACCCGGTCGTAGCAGCATCTCTTCGGATGCTCGTAGACTCTTCAGATGCTCATAGACTCTTCGGATGCTCATGGACTCTTCGGATGCGCATAGACTCTTCGGATGCTCATAGCCTCTTCGGATGCGCATAGGCTCTTCGGATGCTCATAGACTCTTCGGATGCTCATAGCCTCTTCGGATGCTCATAGCCTCTTCAGATGCTCATAGACTCTTCGGATGCGCACAGACTCTTCGGATGCTCGTAGACTCTTCGGATGCTCATAGTCTCTTCGGATGCTCGAAGACTCTTCGGATGCGCGTAGACTCTTCGGATGCGCGTAGACTCTTCGGATGCTCGTAGACTCTTCGGATTCTCGTAGACTCTTCGGATGCTCGTCACCTCCCTGCGCGAGTGGCTCAGTACGGTGCACTCAGAGACGGTGTTCGCTATTTCATGGCCAGCCAGCTTGATACCCCACTAATCTGCATCGTTGGCGCCAAGTCACGCTGCATCTAATTACACAGTGATTGCTCGGGAGTGGCAGCCCTTGGTAACCCCCTTGGTAACCCCTATATCAAAGCGCGGGCGCTCAAGGCATTCAGCACCGGCTCGTGGGGGGGAGCTGGGAGAGCATAGAGGGCCGTGTCCACCGGAGTACGATGCCTTCTGGTGGTGACGGCGATGATGTCAATGATGGCATCGATGTCAATGATGGCAGTGCTGCCGGCAAAGACGGTCATGCTGCTCATCCTGGCCGGCACAGCATCCGTAACGGCATTCACAAGCATCGTCAATCGCGTGTGCGGGGTCTTGGACGCACCAAACCTCTTTGGTGGGCCGCTGCCAACAGTTACTATCGCAGGTAGCAGTAACCTTCATGAACGGAAAATAGCGTGAATGTGGGCACTGCACCAACGACATGATTCCCATGGTGCAAGCCAGGGCATTGCCCAATAATACTCGTTCAAGCGCGCGCCTGCAATTAGCTCATTTTGATGGCCGCATGATTGGCCGGTTTCGACAGGCCGCCACATGGCTGGCCCGCTTTGACAGTCCGTCACATGATTGGCTTGCTTCTACAGGGCGCCGCATGATTGGCCCGCTTCCACAGGCCGCAGCGCAATGGAAACGTATCCACTAGCGTCCGCATGTTTAGGCCACTTCAGTCTGGCGCGGCCAGATCAGGAGGCACGTGCGCACATTGGGAGCTGTGTGACGGGATTGTTGCGACCGGGCGTGTCGATGACCGCACTTCCGCCGGGTGCGACGGGATTGGACCACTTCCTCGGAGTGTGTCCTTGGCGCGCGACAGCTTGGTCATGGCACAAAGTGATCTCAACAAGCAGGCACAAGCACGTGCATCTCGGAATAAGAAAGCTTACTTGCACATGGCATCTGCTGCGTGGCATATTGCTGCCTAAAGTTAGCACATTGCCAATGTCTCCTGGAAATATGACAATATGTGAGTCTACATTGGCATCTTCACAGCATGACCGCATCACCTTGCTTCATTTTTCGTCAATCGGGCTCTCCTGATCATTGACACTGATCATCTTACGCTCAGCACATACCATCTATCGTAGTGAATAATGTCATCCGCACAGTTGTGTAAACACAGGCGAAGCAGAGCTGAGGACCCACAAGCTGCGGTCACAAATGCACTTCCGTCCATGTCTTCACTCGACGGGCATGTCTCGATCTATGCGATATGTGCCGTCTGCTCTGTTTGCGGAAGCGTCCATTACAACTCCACTAAAATTCCAATTTAAAACAGATTTGTGTGTGAAAAGCGCGGCTGCATTCACTGAAATCCGCCGAAAGATGAGCTGAAAGTAAATGTAGTTGCACACGATAAAAAGTGACCGCGCTTTCAGAGAGTGACCGCGTTTTTGGGGGAGCGGGACGCGGGATGGGATGTACAGAAAGAGATGACAACGACTCTAGACCAACAAGCGAAACGGCTGCAGTACCTCGAGGCGGTGTATCAGGAATCGCAGATCGAGTTGGCAACCCTCAGGGTTGTTGCCTCACTTTCCCGTTGTTGGCAACCCTCGGGGTTGTTACCTGACTCTCTCGTTGTTGACAACCCTCAGGGTCGTTACCTGACTCTCCAATTGTTGACAACCCTCAGGGTCGTTACCTGACTCTCCCGCTGTTGGCAACCCTCAGGGGCGTTACCTCACCCTTCCGCTGTTGGCAGCCGTCAGGGTCGTTACGTCACCCTTCCAATGTTGGCAGCCGTCAGGGTCGTTACCTCACTCTCCCGTTGTTGGCAGCCCTCAGGTCGTTACCTCACTCTCCCGCTGTTGGCAGCCCTCAGGGTCGTTACCTCACTCTCCCGCTGTTGGCAACCCTCAGGGTCGTTACCTCACCCTTCCGCTGTTGGCAGCCCTCAGGGTCGTTACCTCACTCTCCCGCTGTTGGCAACCCTCAGGGTCGTTACCTCACCCTTCCGCTGTTGGCAGCCCTCAGGGTCGTTACCTCACTCTCCCGTTGCTGGCCTCGATCCATAACAATCCATAACAATCTGGCGGCATTCGAAAACAATTTCACGCCAGTTCCCTGCCAGTTGCTGGATGCGTCGCTGCACAATGTGCATTTGCCTGATGGAGGCGCAGTTGGGAGGGTGAAGGGGGGTCGCGTGGGGGGTATCACTTGGGGGCAGAGCGAGAAAGCGCAGAGAGCTGGCCTGCATACACAACAGCAACGTGACACATCCCTACACAATTGGCCGTGAAAGCGGCTGCCCTCAAGGTGACACATCCCTACACAATTGGCCGTGAAAGCGGATGCCCTCAAGGTGTTTCTCCTACTTGTCTCTTGCAATGCACTCATCATTTTTGCTTTTGCTGTTCGGACACGGCTGTGGAACATCAGAAAATTATAATCAGGTGCGTCCACCCCTGCTGGTTCCGGAGCCTAGAATAGGAGGGTGGGACATGGGTGGCGTAGCAAACTTTAGCGGAGTGCACACCACTCAGAGTGGGAACTTTCAAATCCACGCTTGATGTTCTGCTTTGCACGCTGAGTACAAACCAGTCAGTTCGTGAGTCATGAAGCTTCTCCGATTAATATTTTTCTTTGCGTTTGTACTTGATAGCATATTGGGAACGCCCTTTTTCTCTGTTGCACGGTTGTTCTGCTGGGTGCCGGCCCACTTCCATACTCTCGCCCTTTTCCCTGCCCTCACATTGATGCCACGTTTTTGCACGGTTCCGATGGGGATTCTATCCTTGGGGATGTTAGGGTAATTCGTTCACTTTTATCCAACCACAATGTATGGCTAAAAGAGTGCTGGGAAACTCTACTATTGTGTGTATCATTGATGCACTTTTTCAAGATCCTCCATCGTCGATCTTCAGATCTTCACTAAGCCTTGTGGACATGGTCATCGCCTGCATTCATTGGGCGAGGTGATCTTGAGATCTCGGCTTTCATTTTCACTTCGCAATTTTCCCCTCTCGTCCTCGCATTTCGATTTGCACTTTCGTCAATCGGCTGCTGCAAAGTCGCTCTTGACTCGCGACTGCATTTTGTTTGTTTGACGGTTCGTTTACGAAGACGTATCATGAACCAGTTATCATATATACAGCTCCATTCATCGCTGCGCTGTGTTTGGTCTTTAGACCATTCACGTAATTTTCCCAGATTCATGTTTATAACGAGCAATGGTCTGGGATTGGTCGGTGTTAGTCAGTTCATTCCAGGTGATCTGAGCGCTTTCCGTCCATTAGAATCGCTTTGTTCCTTCCACGGAATGCCTGGCCCACTCAACGCGCGAGGGTGGCGCCACCAGGGCACCACCTGGGCACTTCATGTGCGTGTGATGGAACTTCGACTTTCCTAGTTTAAATGGAATGCGTATAGATTACATGAAACTTTCTAAAGAAACTTCGCCACGAAGTGTTAATGATTTAATGGCTGAACTAAACAGTCCTCGGATAGCCTGACCCATTCCTCTGCTGCTTTTTGAAAGGCGGCATTTTTTCATAAAGAGAGCATGCAATGCGTGTGCTGTGCGCCTTCAGTCTCGCGTGACACTTGGCGCGAAACGCACTTGTACAGGCGCTGGCGCATCCACGCCCTTGCACTTCACATCATGCCGCGTTTCCGCTACAAACCCATTTACGCTGATTTGTGTTTGCGAAGTTCTTTGGAGTACTGGTAGAGCAATGCCGGCTCATTGAGAAGGGAGGAGTGAAGTAATGCAATGTAATGCGTGCTATTGCAGGGGACCTGGACTTGAAGATGGCAAGAATAAGGGGAGAGCGTTGGGTTTGCAACATAAATATCCGGCGATGTTTAGTGCATATTGGTTTTCACAGGTACTTGGCAAGGCAGTCTCATTGATAAGATTAATAGAATGTTCAATTTGAAAGTTCATAGGCTATGCATAACTTAGGTGAATATACAATGGGCGCGGCACTGTTACCCATAGTTAGATTCTACTGCTTGGCACCTGAGGCGACCGACCATCACCTCATGAGTCGGATTCCTCTCTGTGGTGAATAAAGAATCTCCGTACTATCTGATCATCATTATAAAAGCTGCTAACGCATGAATCCACTCTTCGAGCATGCAAGCGATGTGAGTATTGTAAATTGTAAGACCTCAAACATCCATTCATTCACAAAGGTTAGCGAGTGTAGGTGGTGATGATTTTTATAACCTGGGATGTGCATGGATGCGATATGTAATTTAAGAGGGCCGTGAAGTGTGCATGTACCAATTTTTGCGAAAGTGGTAAGCATAGATAGGCACAACTTTCGATGGATTATATAATTCACTCTGGCTTACCACCATCCCGCATTGTGCATTTTGTACCAAGAAATAGAGGGATAAAATACGTAAATTAGACCGTGGCAATCATGCGACGCGGGGCATACAAGGCTACACAGAAGCGATTGACAGTGTGAAACACACATAGGTATGAGCGAAGGTCGCTTCGTGTTCAGATGATAGCATCATTCATCATGTACACGCATAACAACGGTCGTGAACTGAATAGCTGTATGTATGCAGTCTTTTTGACAACGCGTGCCCTCAGAAAATATTTTTGAAGTATAGCACTTGCGCGTGATCATTAGGAACATATCGTTCATATCTTTAAGGTACATATAGCAAAATATTTAATTCAATGCAGTACTGATAACATTTGCGATCAAGTTATCAACTTTTCAAAAAAATCGACATGACCCGTCTATACTTGGTCATATTTTTAAAGGAATTTTTTTTACCATAAATATCCGCAGTGTATATACATAGAGTGTTAAATACAACTTTATCTATCGTAACTATTTCAATTTTATTTGAAATGCATCATCTTCCCTCAGCTCTTTATACTCATGCAGCAAAACAAAGCCCGAAAATGCTACGACTGAACTACTGCTAACTAGCCATCATTTTCTTGACAAATTAAGCTTCACAAGTCCACGCCAGAAACGAAGGTTACCCCGAGTAAACGATCGGGAACTCCTGTGGCATCTATCCGTACCTGCACATCCGAGTTGACTTGTCAGTTAAGAAACACAAACAGTATAACGTGAATTAGCGTGTTCGGTTAAAGGGTGTCTCGCAGACATCATGAAATATATACACATTTACATAAAGGATTGAAAAGCTGCACAAAAGCCTGTCCCGCACGTCGGATCCTGCAACGAGTCGCAAAAAAAATCAGCGGTAGCATGGTCTACAACGACCGGGGTGATCCCGCCAGGGTCATCAAGCCCCAGACACGCTGCTACCTCCAAGGCAAAAGGAAATCGGCTAGGTGAAAATAAAGCTTTTGCGGGTAGATGAGTCCGTAACTTCCGATGCTGAGAACGACTTTGTAAGAAAATACCTTCGCACAGTCTTCCCGGGAAAACAATGATAGGAGACGCACGAAAAACTGTTTCAGGCATTCCTGTATCTTACAACGATTCATTCGGTTCTGGCATTGTCATCAATAACATGGTCTGCGTAACCGGGTTGATACGGCCGCGGTCAAGCCTTAAACATGCTGCCACCTCCCGATGCTGAGATAAATTATTACGGCACGGCATCCGAAAAAAAACTATGATACGCGCCAGAGTGTTGACGAGAGATTTCCATGCCCAAAAAATAGAAGCGTGCCCTACACACAAAGAATTGCACATCTACATTAAAATATCACTAACACAAAACGGGCAGTGACAGAACAAAATAGTGAGCCATTGTTGCCGTAGAAGTGTAGAATGGAAAAGTAATGAGCGCTAACAAAAGCAGCCACACGAATAAACATAAAAGCAAACGTCAGTAGGATACGTAAATGGATAACGCGAAATTAAACAACTCAAACTGCAAGAACAACCCACAGTGTAAGGAAGGCTTGTGGAAATGTGAAAGACTACCAACACCGCGCTAAGTGGACTCTGTTGGGAACTTGTTCTGAACTAAAGATCACAGCTTGTTCTGAACTAAAGATCGAACACCATTGTCAATTGCTCTGTTCAACCTATCAGATTCCCGAAGGGAAGTCATCGTATCGATCGATATATTCGGCTATTGGTTGAAATTTGATTTCCGCTAACGCGAACGGATCTTGAGGTGCAGGTGGCACTTTTTTCATTTTTTAGAGCAGATCGCTACTCCGGACGCGTTGCGACAGCGACACCGCAACGCGACACCACGACGGGACAGCGCAACGCGAACGACGTTAATCTGCAATCTGAATCTGCAATCTCGATGTTCATGTTGTCTCAAATGTAGGTAACTGCTGACTCTAATTTTCGATCCCAGTTTTTTTTTTCTAGCTAGGCTTATTAGGTAATAATGAAATACTGTACTATTTTAAATTAAATTCTGACATTACTGTTTGTTTGTCGTCGGTTTCGGAATGGATTTTGTTTTCCGGACTTGATTAAATTTAATTGGCAGTTTTTGTATGGTGGACTGGCTTCGATTTATTGGGCAACTCCCGCCCACCAGTGCGTCCCGTACACATTTATACTTCGTCTTAGAATGCCATGCATTCTCGCATATCCTCGAATGTACGCTACAACGACGATGAAAGCTCAACACAATTATCCAGGTGTCTCAATTGATATGGTTCTTTTGTACACACGACTTCGATGATCCGGATGGATGGCATGCAGATTAAAATGCCCGTATGAAGTACCCGGTACAAATATTTAACAGCGATATCCACGTACATTGTGCAAGCAAGTTCTGGCCACCCTCCGATATTCTTCAAGAGCTGTACAGATAATGCGAGGGTTGAAACAGAACCCTTTGGTAACGAAATAGTGTCAAATTTGGCATGACATACCTGACGCAATTTCTTGGGTACTGTGCATTACGTGATAGGTGGTATCCTGAAATCGCAAGATGCAGTGCATAGTTGAAACTGTATATGTGGGCTTGTGAAAGTCATCTGCATATACGGTATGATGATATAGAAGCTCATCATTATACTGGCCATATATACTGGCTACATACTTATTTATCTCATCTCGGTCACAGTGCAATTTATATGCAACTGGTGGTGCTGCGAATGTGGTACCATCACGTCGTAGATCTTGAAGCTTCCGGAGCTAAAACCAAGGGACTTTAATCTGCGCGCCTTCAGATAGACTGCACCTAGTGCTATACAGATTGAGCTTTTTCAAAAGAGAAGGCTACGTGCACCTTGCTCAGGTTCGGGAGCCTCCATGCATGAGGGAGAACGTGCGCTATGCTTGAAGTAATGCTCGTGGCGCTACACACATTTGGTGTACAGCACACGTCGAGGTCACATTGCATGTAGGCATACCGCTGACAGCGTTCTCGCAACGCATCGGCTATTCTGACTCCGTGGTACATGGGGCATCGCTTGACGCTGCTCACAGATTGTAAATATTTGAGTTGTCTCGTTGTCTCGTAGACGGAGACGGCGTCATGAAAATTGGATTGATAGTTCTCGTCGCATTTGCTGAGCCAATGATAAAATTGGTTTGAAAGCCGGCCGGGGAGGGGGAGGCAGCGGGAGATGACAGATCCTGCGTGCCGAGGAGCTCCATCTGCACACAAAACACGAATCCAACATCAGCCCCTCGCGTGTCTGAAACCACCAGTCACAATGAGGTGCGACGCAAAGAGGTCCGCAGCATGCTGGACAGGCTTAAGCCCTTGTTTACTTTCACACGCCGCCTCCTGGGTCTGCCACGTCTTGGCACTGCTGCGGGAATTGTGATCATAATTAGCAACTTCTCTCGAGCGGCAAAGGCGCCTCATTTCACTGAAGAATGACCCGGACGTCCAAATGGACACCATGGAAATGCCGGCTGAGAGAAGCACCATAGGCGTGCTTGCAGAACAGCCGCCTGCCTCAGACATTGGTGAGCAGCCTTCTTCTTCTACAGACCCGTGGTCCCCAAAATGACACAGCGTCACAGCCAGTGCTTTGGGCCAGTTGGGGAGCGACTTCCGAAGCCTGGCGCGGAGGGGCAAGCTTCAGGGCGGAGCACCTGTGTGGAGTCCAGCGGGGCGGAGCGCTTGCGCATGTACCCAAAGTACCCAAACACCGAGCACATCACAATAACGAACACACCCACGACGATGCCGATGATTGCCCCCGCACCAATGCCCGCGGTACTCGCGTTATCGTCCGAGTCCGAACCGGGAGATGGGGACGGAAGCAGAGGTGGCAAAGGAGGTGGAGGTGAGGATGGCTCATATTCGGTGCTGACGTTCAGCACTGTGCTGGTGCCATACTTGGAGGTGAAATCCGCATCGAAAATGCTGGAGCTGGTGTTGTCCAAGGCGGCGACAAACGAGTCCACATGCTGAACCTCCACCTCGCCCCGGAACTCCACCTCGGCCATCACCTGCACAAATTTGTCCACGGCCCGTGCGTAAGCCTCCGACCTGCCAGCGCCAATGCTGGAAGCCCTTGAGCCCGCGCTCCACAAGCGCCAACCTTCAAGGCGCCTCCACCTTCAACCCGCAGTTCCCTCAAATGCCGCCTCTGCATGCGCTCTGGGACCGCCACGTCGAAATTGCCTCCTGTAAGCCGAGGTGATCAAGGCCCCCTCTCAGCACACTGCACGCATGCACGCATGCAGGCCATCTCGGATTGCTGGATCTCCGGGTTCTTTGCGAGGGCCGCACGGGACGCAAGCACTCACCACGACGCTTCCGGGCATCAGGGACGCTATCACCACACCACATCCGCGGAGGGCACCCCAGCCTCCTTTGCCATCGCCTCGATGTACTCCGCCTCAAAGCTTAGCTGCGCCCAGAAACGAGAGGGTCACACCCCACCCGACATCCGCGTCAAGTCCTACTGTCTGCGTGTGTCACCCGATCGTGGAAGTGCCACGCGGGAGAGTGCCACGCGGGAGAGTGCCACGCGGGAGGGGCGCGCAAGAGAGATGCTCGGGGGCACGATAAGGCAGGCGGTGGCCAGAGGTGAGAAGAAAGCCTGCGCAGGGCCTCGCGCTACAGATATGAAAACAAATATATACACCAGCTGTCACCCATACAGTTGGGCGCCGCGTCAGCAGGGGAAATGCACAACGAGGCAAGGGCTTTCGGAGAGTACACATAATGAGCACTGGGTTGCCCTCACCGGGATGGAGACCAATTCCAAGCTGTCGAAGCGGTGGCTGACGTTGACTTGGGCAAGCTTGGCCGCAGGCGGAGGACTCAGAGGCACTGGCGGAGGAGGCGGAGTCGGAGACGGAGGTGGAGGAGCTGGTGAGGGCGGCGGCGGTGACGAGGGAGGAGGAGGAGGCGAGTGAGGTGGGAAGTGATTTGGGGGAGGAGGTGAGAAGGGGTGGAGGTGGGTTTGGGGGTGGAGGTGGTAGAGGGTGGAGGAGATGGAGATGGCTGAGGGGGATAGGCTGGGTGGAGGGGGGAAGGGGGGGAGGGGCATAAAAGACAGTGATGGCACCGGTGAGTGTGAGCGATGGTTCGGGCGCTGCATATACTGCTTTGCCCTCCACGAGATAGGCTTCAGGCGAAAAGCCACACAGGTCGTAGCTGCAGGGGGCCGCGGAGCACTCGGAGGCGCCGAAGCTCCACGTGAGGCGGTCCGAGGTGCCGTCAGAGGCCTCCAAGTCGACGCTCGTGGGGATTGCAGAGGAGTTGTTGTCGATAGTCAATGTAACGCAGGTGATGGATGCATCCCCGAGGTAGTAGGCAGTAGCGCTGATGGTACCATTGGTGACAAGGTCCTCCGGGGGAGGTGGGGATGGCGGGGGGGGTGGGAGGTGGAGGAGGAGGGGGCAGCTTGAGGTGGGGGAGGTGGGGAGGCAAAGGTGGGGGGAGGTGGGGAGGTGGGTTAGGGAGTGGTGGAGATGGTGGAGGTGGGGAGGGGGTTGGGAGCAAGGGGGGTGGGGGGTGGATTAGGGGAGGCGTGTGGAAAAGGAGGGTGGTAATAGGGGTGGGGGTGGAGAGGGTGGGGGGCTGAAGTGAGGTGGAGAAGGTGGGGGGAGGGCTTAGGAGGCTGTGGGAGTGGTGGGGGGTGGTGTGGGGTGGTGGTGGGGGAGGAGGGGGAGGAGGTGGAGGATGTACATGTGTGAGCATAGAACCCTGCACCCACGCATGGAGGCTGCGGGGAGGAGGTGGTAATGGGGCTGGAGGTGGGGGAGGAGGAGGAGGAGAGGCGGCAGGAGGGGGAGGGGGGGGAGATGGCTGGGGGGAGGTGGGGGAGTGAGGCGATGGTGGAGGGAGGGAGGAGGAGGGGGAGGAGGAGATGGAGGCGGAGGAGGGAGGAGGAGGGGAGGGAGGAGTTGAGATGGTGGAGGAGGAGGACGGAGGAGGAGGGGAGGAGGGGGTGGGAGGAGGAGGAGATGGGGGAGGAGGTGGAGGGAGGAGGGGGAGGGGAGGATGGTGGAGGAGGGGAGGAGGAGGAGGGTGGAGGTGGAGGAGGAGGAGGTGGTGGAAGCACGAGGCTGCTGTGCGGGTCATGGAGGAGGATGGGGAGGGGGACAGGGCTAGGGGTAGCGACTTGCACTCGCCATAAGCATCACGGGGAGATACATAACCTGGGCCGGCCACTCCGGTCAAGGAAGGGATGACAGCACCGAGGCCGAGGTTCAGATCATCCCACGCCTGCGCCAAAACCCGCATTATGCTCAGGCAACGGTGTGGCGTGCCTGCAACCAATCGTGCGATGTGGCCACAGACAATCGTGCGGCTGGCACGCCTTCTGGCAGGCACAATGATTGAAGCGGCCGCCGGTCTCTTTAAAGGCTGCTCTTGGGCTCCAAGGTGCCCGGTACAAGCGCACCGGAAGGAAATGCACCCTTTACCGGCATGGAGCTCTAGCATGCACTGTGGGTGCACACGTCACTCCTGTGCCAGCCGCAGTCGAGGAAGCGGCTGCGAGGTGCGTGCAAGGGCCGCGCGAGGAGCGGGGCAGGCGAGGGGACACACATAGTACCCCACGTCGTAGCCCACCGCGGCCTCGCCAGAGCCATCATCGACATAGAACCACCCGCCAGACTTGCGGGGTGCCTGCGTCACGGTCACGTTCTCGAGCACCACGAGCACCCCCTCGTACGCGTTGAGCTCCTCCGTGCAGTTCTCTGCGAACACCCCGCTCGCCACCTGGCACATTGCACTTCCCTGCGTCAGCGAACCGGGAGGGGTGGGCAGTGCGAAGCAATGACCAGTGCCAGAAACTCGGACTCGGTGGGGCGGCGCACCCGCAGGGGTGCTGGCTCCGCTGCCTCGCCAATCACAACCATGTCTACGACCCTCTCCAGCACGGTCACCCACTGATGGGAGTTCTCAAGGTGCCACATGTGCACCTCCTGCACCATTGCATTCACCAGCACCACGGTGCCACGTGGCAGGTCAGCAACCGTCAGATTGTGCGCGCCGATGGCGCTCGTGTTGTCCACGTAATTGGTCGTGAAGATGCCCGCATACCGAGCGCTCTTCTCCTGTAGCACACCGCAATCTTCCTTTTGCTGATCAGCCCCATCTCACCTTCGGCCAGTGCGCACTCCGCCACGGGAGAGGCCACCCGTCGCATCACATTCCGGGTGCACTCTGAACGCCCGCTCAGCGCCAGGAGTCCACGCAGATTCAGCGCCGTGTCGACGGAGCCCACATGCACACCATCCTGAGATCCTAATCCCCGCGTCGCCCAAATGTGAGGACAGCACAGGGGCATGCCCCCAGCGAACGCTGCCTGGGCCAGTCGTCATCGCACCTGCAGCCACACTCCTACCCAACCGACTTCGCCGTTTACGGCTGTCACAATGCCCGTGGTGTTCACGTACTGTAGATCTGTCCAACCCGCGTTCCCACCTCTCCCTCAGCAGAGCATCCTCTCTCAGTGCTCACGGCGTTGCCCCCGTCTAAACGGACCTGCATTTGGGCACACATCACGACAATGTCCATTTCGTGGGCACACGTTTCGAAAGTGACAACATTTGGGCACACATCTTGACAATCTCCATACTCTGGGGTCACATCATGACAATCTCCATACTCTCGGGACACGTCATGACAATCTCCATACTCTGGGGACACGCCTCTCGAAAGTGTCAACATTTGGGGACACATTATCTTTATCAATCTCCATACTGGGACACACTATTACACCATGCCTCCTCGGGACACATCTTGACAATCTCCATACTGGACACGCTCTCGTAGTGTCAACATTTGAGAACACATTATTTCACAATCTCCATACTCTCGGGACACATCTTGACAATCTCCATACTCTCGGGACACGTCTCAAAAGTGTCAACATTTGAGGACACACCTTGACAATCTCCATACTCTGAGGACACCTCTTGACAATCTCCATACTCTGGGGACACGTCTTGACAATCTCCATACTCTCGGGACACATCTTGACACTACTAGCATTTTGGGCACACATCTTGACGATATCAATACTTTAGGCACATATCTCCAAAGAATTAATAGTTTGGGCCCGCGCATCCTGCCTTTGGCACAGTACCAAGCAGGTAGAAAGAACCCGCATCCCCTTGGGACCCCTTGGGACCCATTGGGAGGCGCGGCACCGAATAGAGAGCCATGGCTAAAGACACGCGCAGAAGGGTGGGTGCCGGGGTAGCTACCATAAGTACTGTTGAACGACTGGCAATCACCGTCTGTGTGGTTGACGCTTGCCTGGATTGCCGTGATGCTCGTCGTGTACAAAGCTGCACCGTGCGCCGCTCACCCACCGGGTCGTGCCTCACGTCACGCCTCACGTCACGCCTCACGTCATTTTCACGTGTGTTTTCACGTTCGCCTACTTGTCCTTACTTAAGTGAGCGAGCGGGCGAGTGAGTAAGTAACACTGTGTCATACTGAAGACTTGCACCCACTTCTCTCTAATTAGGTCCTGCCGTGGGGAGGGAGCAGGGGGGCTGCAGGTCCTGCCATGGCTCACGAGGAGCAGGGGGGGCCTGCTCAGGGTCCTGTCATGGGGCTTACGAGGAAGCAGGGGGCCTGCTGGGGTTCCTGCCATAGAAACGGAGACCACTTTCCACCGGCCATCGCATCGACGGTGGCCGGCGCGCCAGCCTTTGGCGGCACGCACCTGGAGGAGGCGGCGGGCTCGGGGGTGGCGGGCTCGGGGGCGGCGGGCTGGGAGGAGGTGGGCTCGGCTCCGGAGGGCACGGCGGCGGGGACGGGCTCGGAGGGGGCGATGCGGTGACCACGTCATCCTCATCACGCGGCGAGATGTATCCAGCACCGGCAACTGCAGTCAGCGAGGGTATGTGGACGCCCACGGCGAGGCCCAGGCTGTTCCACGCCTGCAGACCGGGGCGAGATCGTCAGCTGCCATACCTGGTGCTTTGCCCAGCGCCTTGCCCAGCCCCCCCGCGCGCAGCAGCATGTGGCGCGCTCCTGCTGTCAGCAGCGCGTTACATAGGGAAGCCGTCAAGTGCAAGGGCCGGCAGCTTACATGGTACCCCACGTCGTATCCGACTGCTGCCTCACCACTGCCGTCGTCCACGTAGAACCACCCTTCGTATTGCTCCGGCGCCCTCGTCACCGTCAAGTTCAGCAGCACCACCAGCACGCCCGAGTAGGAGTTCTCCTCCGCCGTACAGTTGCCTGCAAAAACCCCACTCCTCACCTGCCCGACACGCAGCCCATCCCAACCCCTCCCCCCCGCGCATCTGTTTACCCCCTCGCAGGTGTGCAGCGCATACATGCAGGGGGCGAGCTCTCACCACCTGCATAAGGCGCTGCTATAAATACCAGGCATCCCCACAGGTGCACTCCTCATTGATGCTCCCAAACACGCCATGCTGACGATGCTCGCACATCGTATTGGAATCTGCAAGTGCCTGCTGATCAGTTTGGTGTAAAGAATGACTATCTAGACTTTGTACAGTAGTCAGGATGATCAAACCCTAAAGAAACCCTATGGACCCTTAGATCTAGATCTGTAGATCTGCTGAACTAATCGTGGCCGTCAGATCACTGATGACCATCGGGAAGTGCGTAATGAGTTCATCTGTACTCAAGAGTGTCACTGCGGTCGGTATGAACACGACAGTGACACGTAGGACTCTGTTTTGTGAACTTTCACACAAGATCGCCCAATCAGTAATGATGGCGCGCAAATGTTCGTGGCGTTTCGAGCAGCGAACTGGTATATCTTTTGATAATGAAAGTTTATGATCGCTTTTGTGTAAACGAAACTCTCGAATTCCTACAGGTTTTGGGCCCACTTACTACACAGTAAGTGTTAACCTACGGTTGTATCACGCAAAATTTTTGCTGCGCGTTTTCGGAAATGAGTAAGAGACAAGACAAGGCCAAGCTTGCGGAGCGGACCCCGCCAGGTCTGGGTGTGGAATCTACTTATGGCAACCTTTCGGAGGGACTGTCGGAAGATGGAATTTCAGTTGGGGAGGACTCTGCAGCGCTGACAGCTCTTATCGATGAGAGGCAGCAACAGCTATTTTCGCAGCAAGACGCGCGTTTAAATGAGCTTATGAAAATGGTTCAGGTCCTGGCACAGACAGTGCCCCAGTTGGCTGCGAATCAGAATGCGGGGACAGGAAATGCTATTGCGTCTCCTGAGGCCGCGGAATCCGGTATGTCTAGTTCCAGTGTTCAATCTCACGTTGCGGGAGGTACTGCGGGCGTACCTTTACCTCTTCTGACGGATATGTTGAAGGGGTTCAAGTCTGACCAACTTTATTCTGGTCAGGACGCGGAAAATGACAGCAAGTGGCTGGAGTTCCGGGGTAAAATTGTGCCGTGTTTGCGTCATCGGGCACTGGCGTTACTCTTATCGGACGCGCGCGACTTGGAGGACATCAAGAAGGACGAGCAGTTCTCGGTGGCAGCGAATCAGTTGTTTCACGACTTTCTATCGGCCGTGACTTCCAAGACGGCGAATGCGGTTGTACAAACGTACAGCGAGGAGGCGGACGGTGTCTTAGCCTGGCGACAGCTAATTAAAATGTGTCGGAGCACGGGCTCTGCGTACTTTGCGAGGCAGGTCAAGGCTCTGCTTGATGACACGAAGAGGTTTGCGTCGCTCGCTCCCCCACTGCCGGGCTTTCTAAATGCGAGGCAGGTTCTCGACAGAGTGAAGGAATATGTGTGCACGAGCAAATTCCTGCCGACCGGTGAGAAATTTCATGCTGCCAGCCTGGAGGCGGTCTTTGTGGCTATGGTGCTGAATTCTTTGAACCCGGCGTATGTCTTTGTACGTACTATGTACTCTAAGGACAAGCTACCGTCGTTCCAGGAGCTAAATGATGCGGTGTGTGACCACTACGACAACGTTATAGCTACTTCAGCAGCAGCGACAGAGACGGGTGCTGGAATTGTGGAGGACCGGCGTAAGCAGGAAGAGCAGAAGCGTACTGCGATGCTCAAGAAGGTTCTGTGTCCGGTATGTCATATGACTGGGCACTCGTCCAAAGAATGCTTTGTGACTCACGAGGATAAGCGGGAGGAGTACCTCAAGAGGAATCCCAAGAGGAGGGACGCGATAATGAAGAGGGTCCAGGACTACCAGAAGCATGGGAAGCTACCCAATCGTGCGGCTGCTGTTACTGAAGCTCAGCAGGACCCTGGTGTGGATGCTTCTGGGGAGGCTCTGTATGCAATCTGTGAGCTGGACAGCGTGGTTACCTGCTTCTCTGACGACATGCCTCAATTTATCTCTGATTACACTGCGGAAGATTGTATTGGGTCTCAATCTGGTGTCTCCCTGCACAACTACTATGCAGTTCTGGATGGACTTGCATCTTCTGAGGGTCCCTTCCCTGTTGAAGGTGGGGACCAGACTGTGAGTGGGGTCTGTCGGTGGAGGTCTGATGCTCCTATGAGCGGGCACTCTACGTTGAGGAGACCTGGTAAGAAGTCACACCCCTATCAGCCCAATAAGCATCGGTTCTTATTGAACAAGCACAGGTATTTCCCTGTGGCTCCGGTGTACGACTCGTTTGTCTACATTGATACTCTGTGCACAGTTCTGCCTGGGAGGAAGCTTGATCCTACCCAAGCCCTATGGGAGGCAGGAAGGGAGCAACATCTTGGGCCTGGGTATCAGATATCCCCCAGGCAGCCATGGTACACTTCGGACGTCCAGTATGTGCATAGTATGTTCATGAGTGGCTCTGTGGAAGTGTCGGACAGGGCATTGACGGTGCTGGAAGGTCCTCACTTTCCTGCTGATGGCAGAGTGGTGCGCCAAGAGAAGATGGTGTCTGCGAAGTACCTTGAGGCAGAGCAGCTCGGTCTACTGCAGCGTCTGCTTGAGAAGGAGCCGGTCATGGTACGGGGGTCCTTTGAGAGGATGCAGTCATGGGTGACTTTACTCAGTATGGTTACTCGGGACACGGTGAAGGCGATTGAGGACTTCTGGACCTTGCTGGGATATGGCTATGAGGATGAGTGGGACTTTGACTCCTCGTCTGATGGCAGTGATGATTCAGATCACAGTGGCTATGACTCTGAGGGCTCTTCTCATCGTGGTGATGACTCTTCGGATCCAGGAGATTCTACCTCTGGGACCACACCGGATGCCTGTGTGGTATATGGTATTGAGCAGGTTGCTTTTCAACATGCCTTCTCTTCTCACCCGTTGCCTGAGCATGTGCATGCACTGGGTGACTCTGGTGTTAGTTTCACAACGCCTGAACGGGTTGCTGCTGACCATCATGCCTGGGCCTGTCACACATTATCTGGACTCAGCTATGTGCCTGGTCTCAGCGATTCCTCTGGCTCGGATGATGATGATTATGCTTCAGATACTATGCCAGGTCTAGTGGATGCCTCTGACTCGGACGAGGAGGATGGTGAGCACTCATGGCAGCCCTTTGAAGGAGTGGGTGGTATCCCCTCTGATGATTGGGCATCTGGGCTGTTTTGTCATCGTTGTGGCGATGACTCTGGTTACTCCATCCCTGCTCTGGATGCAGCTTCAAACGTTGACTCGGGTGATGATGGCTATGCTTCGGATGCTATGCCTGATCTGGTGGATGCCTCTGACTCGGACGAGGAGGATGATGCGCACTTGTGGCAGCCCCTTGAAGGAGTGGGTGGCATCCCCTCTGATGATTGGGCATCTGGGCTGTTCTGTCCGCCTCGCAAGAACCGCCTCTGTCCCGAGGGCGCTGAGCCTGGGATTGAGGGTTACTGCTCTTCTGATTGGTATTATGATGCACCTGATCTAGCAGATGGGAGTGGCTCTGATGATGAGGAGACATGTGACCTGCGAGGGGGGCATCCTATGTGCAGCTCGCTTGTCCTATGTGTTGCATTTGCGGACAGCAAGGCTGACGTGTTCACCAGCGCCCTGCCATTGGCTGCGAGCGGTGGTCAGGTGGCTATGCTGGACAGTGGCGCCTCCAAGCATATATTCAATTCAAGGGCTGATTTTGGCGATGACTTTGATGCCACTTCTCGTTCCACTTTCAGTGTGGTGCAGGCTGGTACTGTATCGTCAGAGGGCAGCGGCACGGTCACATTTGCCAAGCTGGATGTGTCCACTGGGCGCGTTGTTGGACTACGGTTCACTGGTGCTCACTGTATCCCTGGGCAGCCATTCAACTTGGTGTCCGTGGTTGCACTTGAGGATGCTGGGTTCAGTGTTGATTTTGGAGCCAGGCAGATATCCAGTGGGGGGGTGACATTCTCATTCTCCAGGGTTGGCAACCAGTACATCATATATGAGGATCAGATATCTGGCACTTTGGATACCTACATGGCCTGTGCAGCATATCATGATGACTCTGACCGTGACAAGACGGACTGGAAATTTGAGAAGGCTGGGAAGCACATCGAGGAGCATGGACCCTTCACCCTGGAACTGTTTGCCTCCAGTGACAACCACATCCTGGACAACTATTGCACCACTGACAGCCCTTGCTTCTGCAGGGACTGGGCAGGTGAGGCATGCTATGGCAACCCGCCTTATGAGCATGATACCATCCTGAGATGCCTGCAGAAGGCTCTCAGTGACTTTGGTAGGGCGCCTCACTCCACCAAGTTCCTCTTGGTATTACCCAGATGGGAGACAGCCAGCTGGTGGCAGTTTACATCCCAGTTCACCGTTATCCATGAATATCCTGCTGGAGAAAAGATATTTTCAGCTCCGTTGGATTCATGCTACAATGTGGAGAACCTGGAGATGTGTGGGGAACACAGAGTGTGGGTCCGGGAGACCAAGTGGCCAGTGGTTGTGGTGTACAAGGATGGGCATACAGTGATGAAGCTTGATGCCAAGATGCTTGCACACATTCGCCTTGGACATATTGGTGACGTGACCATGCAGGAAATGCTGGACGAGGAGGTTCCTATGGGTATCACAACTGCGCAGTATACCAAGAGTCTGGTATTGCGCTGTCCAGAGAGGTGTGTTTCCTGCAGGCTCACCAAAGCTATCAGGCCTTCTATGAAGCCCACGGGTAGGGAGCGCGCTGAGGAGATTGGATTATTGGTGTGGTCTGATACCTGTGGACCATTCAGGCACAGTGCCGGTGGATACCGGTGGTTCGTACTCTTTGTGGATGATTGCACATCCTGGGTATGCGTATACTTTCTGAAGAAGAAGTCAGACTACCTGGGAGCACTGGAGGAGTTCCTGATTGAGGTGAGAAGGCACAGGAGCCGCATGAGGCTTGAGGAGAAGTACCATATGGTGCTACATACTGATGGAGACTCCACCATGATTGCTGGGCAGACACAGCAGTACTGTAAGGAGCGAGGTATTGAGCAACGCCATGGGTCGCCATACCTTCACGAGAACCAAGCTCGTGTTGAGAGATCCCACAGGACAGTGCAAGCAATGGCTCGAGCACTACTTGTGACATCTGGTTTTGGTGTGGATGTATGGCCACTTGCTGTTCGACACTCTGTGTATATCTTGAACAGAACATTCCAGAAGCCTCTACACAAGCAGTCCCCCTACTACAAGTTATATGGGCAGCATCATGACCTCTCACTTCTTCGGGTATTTGGCTGTCTGGCATATGCCTTTGTGGACCCGGACAGCAGGGAACACAAGCTCAGTGATCGGGCAAAGCAACTGAGGTATGTTGGTCACTCTGAGGTTTCATCCGCCTACTTGCTGTATGATCCTGAGTCCGGCAAGATCGTCAAGTCTGGTATGGTCAGGTTCCATGAGGCTGTGGACAAGCTGGGCAAGGTGGTCACCACATGGGATCCCTCTGCAGTGGCCCCACTGAGTACTAACTTCATGGTGACAACGTTGGATGCAGCATATCATGACACCCTTCCGAGTGGACTGGAGGATGGTATTCTTGGTGTCGGGGTCTATTTGCCTGATGACAGTGACGAGATCCTGGCAGTGCTGAAGGTGAAGGCGGTGGATGTGACGTGCTGGGTGAGCCTCCGGGACTATCTGGATGGCCAGCCCAAGCATATTGCTGCTGTACGCTCAGCTGTGCACACTGGTGACCTCAATGTCAACTACCCATTGTTTACTGAGGTCATGGCAGATGCTGGACGTGAGAAGCTGGAGGCTGGGATTATATGCGCACGAGCTGTGGGAGCCAGCTCAGTTCCATACTGTATTATGTTACTCACGAACGTCACGCACATTAACCTGCCAGTGGAAAAGGTGCACTTCCCTCCGGAGCACACATGCTTAGCAGCGGTGGCGAAGTCGTGTGCTGGGGACTAAGTGGATGTGCTGCCACCTGGAGTGACTGAGCCCAAGGGGGTCAAACAAGCTATGGGGGCGCCAGATGCTGATGAGTGGATGGTGCCTATTCAGACCGAGCTTGAGGCCCTGATTACAGTCAAGCAGGCTCTCATGATGATGGACATGGAGGATGTGCCTCCTGGTGTTCGCCTGTTGGACATGGCATTGGTCTTGAAGGTCAAGCTGGACAAGCATCGGCAGTTGCAGAAGCGCAAGGCGAGGGTGTGTGTGAGGGGCAACAAACAGGAGTATGGTGTTGACTATTTCGACACCTTTGCCCCGTGTACGCAGTTGTCTTCAGTAAGACTGGTTATCATTCTGGCGCTGAACCTTGCCCTGAAGGTGTATCACATGGATGTGGAGACAGCTTTCCTGAACTCGACCCTCGAGGAGGACCTGTATGTCAGGCTCCCTAGGGGACTGGAGTATCAGGGGAGGACATGTGCCAAGCTCCTCAAGGCGGTATATGGCTTGAAGCAAGCGGGCAAAGAGTGGTTTGAGACCAGCGATGCCTTCATCATGGCCTATGATGTGAGGATGAGGCGCAGTGATGTTGAACCCTGTCTATACTTCATCAGGGACTCTGACATCACGGTCGTCATTCTGGCGTATGTTGATGACTACATTGTGGCCACTGACAGTCGCTCATGGTATGACAACTTCGTGACAGCCTTCAACTCCAAGTATGCCTGCAAGGACTTGGGTGTTCTGGATCTTGTGATGGGCATTGGTGTGCGCTGGGGCCCTGGGGTGGCATATCTCTCTCAATCTGGGTACATCTCCCAGATGGTTGACACCTATGGGCTTAAGGGTGCCAAGCCAGCTAGCCTGCCCATGTCTCCAGGGTGCTCTCTTGCTCCATCTGATGGTAAGGATACCACCATTCCATTCAGGGGGCTGCTTGGGCAGCTGCAGTGGATTGCAAGGTGCACGCGCCCTGACATCATGGCTGCTGTATCTGCTCTCTCTCGGTTCTGTGCGTCCTATGGCCCATAGCACTTTGTGGCACTGAAACAGGTTGTCAGATACCTCAAGGGCACTGTGAGCTACGAGCTGGTGCTGCGGACAACCTCTTCTGTGCCAAGGGGGCTGGGTCTGGCTTGTGGAGCACTACCGATGAGCATATACACTGATGCTGACTATGCTGGCTGCAAGACAACGAGGAGGTCTACATTTGGCATTGCACTCTACCCGTGTGGGAGCTTGCTCATCTTCTCCTCGATCATGCAGAGGTGTGTATCACTCTCGACTACCGAGGCTGAGATCATAGCTATGTCTGAAGGGGCTCGCGAGATCAAGTACATCATCAATGTGCTGAATGACTTGGTGGACATCTGCAACCCAGTGCCTATGTACTGTGATAACCAAGGGGCCATTCATTTGGCCTCTGACTATGTGAACAACAACAGGTCCAAGCACATAGAGGTGAGGAACATGTACATCCGGGAACTGGTGAAGTCCAAGACAGGGGAAGCCTCGTATGTCTCCTCAGCGGACAACACAGCGGACATATTCACCAAGCCCCTTCCTCTACCAGCCTTCCTTACACACAGAGAGAGGCTTGGTATCATGAACTTGAAGGACTCCGACCCTGAAGACTGAAGACTGAAGGGGGCACCATCCCCATAAAATGGAGCTGGAGGGGCACCATCCCAAAAACTGGATATTGCTGACTGAAGGGGCACCATTCCCAAGAACTGGCAGTAGGACAACTAGACAGTCACCCTTTAGAAGGGGTATTGGAATCTGCAAGTGCCTGCTGATCAGTTTGGTGTAAAGAATGACTATCTAGACCTTGTACAGTAGTCAGGATGATCAAACCCTGAAGAAACCCTAAAGAAACCCTATGGAACCCTTAGATCTAGATCTGTAGATCTGCTGAACTAATCGTGGCCGTCAGATCACTGATGACCATCGGGAAGTGCGTAATGAGTTCATCTGTACTCAAGAGTGTCACTGCGGTCGGTATGAACACGACAGTGACACGTAGGACTCTGTTTTGTGAACTTTCACATAAGATCGCCCAATCAGTAATGATGGCGCGCAAATGTTCGTGGCGTTTCGAGCAGCGAACTGGTATATCTTTTGATAATGAAAGTTTATGATCGCTTTTGTGTAAACGAAACTCTCGAATTCCTACACATCGGCCAGGTCAACTTTGAATTCTGTGCTCAGAAAGCTCAGATGCCACCTGATGCCTGCTGTGGTCTGGTGCCTACTGGGGTCTGATGCCTGAAGGGGTCTGGTGCGGGCGCACGCACCTGCAGGGGCGCGGGCTCTTCTGCCACACCCACCACCACCATGTCTACCACCTCCGACAGCACCGTCCACCATATGAACCCGGCCCGCTCGTGAAAGTAGTATGCCTCTTGTACCATCGCCGTCGCCTGCACCACTGCGCCACGTGGTAGGTCCGCGCCCGTCAGATTGTGCGCTCCGATATAGCTGGTGTTATCCACGTAGTTGGTTGTGAAGATGCCGGCGTATTGAGCACTCGTCTCCTGCGTCACGCCATCGCCCCCCTGCCCTTGTCAAACGCAACACGCGTCATAGGTGGGAGGTGTCTGTGGCTTATCCTTGGACCGATCCCTTTGGCCAACTATCGGCTAGGTGTGTGCATGTGTGGCTTATCCTTGGACCGATTCCTTTAGCACCATATAGCCACAGACGACCGGTGTGCATGTAATGATGGGTTTGGACTTCCTTTGGTAACGGATCGCACAGGAGTCTCTTGAAGGACTCTCTACGGGGAAACACCTGCAGCCACACGCCGACCCAACCAACTTCCCCTTGCACGGCGGTAACGATGCCAGTTATGTTCACAAACTGGTCATCTGCAAACAACACCGCTCCCCATCCCAACCCAATTGCCGGCGTCACAATGTGCTCACCATCAAGACCCCCCCTCCCCCAAGGCTGCGCATACCGCTATCAATCTTTTAATAATTGGGTTGTAATGCAAAAATAATTCCACCACCCCCCTGTGCACCCCGTTCAATATCACTCCTCCCCCCTCAAAGGCTGTGCACCCCACTTGCCAAGAGTGCCATGAAATCTGCAGCTCCACAACGTGCTAAGCATGAATCTCGGAGCTCCACACCAAAACCGCGCCCCCAGGCCCTGACCACAAATAGTATGCCTTCCTGTCCGCGGAGACATGGCGGGCGATTCCAGCAAAACGAAGGTAGGAACACACGCAATGGGCGGATGTGTGTAAGTGAACTGGCGGGGTAGGGCCACAGAGGGTTAGGGACCATACCGTACGAACTGTTAAATGACTGGCAGTGTCCATCCGTGCCGTCAACGCTACTCTGGATATCCACGATGCTCGTCGTGTACAGTGCTGCACAGTTACCCGAGCATGTCCCACATGAAAATCACTGCAGCGCGTCAGAGCTCCGTGGCGGGGGCGCGTCAGAGCTCCGTGGCGGGGGCGCG
>LGRX02035269.1:0-25868 GCA_001247695.2 Cymbomonas tetramitiformis | reverse complement strand
GTGCGTAAGTGGTGGTGTGGCGTGTGATGCGGGCAGTATGTGACTCGTGGTGTGGCGGGTGATGCGGGCAGTGCCACAGTCATAATCGTCGCTGTGGAACTCTTTTTATCTGTCGTGCGCGGCGGTTTGTTGCCCTGTTGCGGATGGCGCTGCTGGTGTCTTTGGCACTGGCCTGACGAGGGTGGCGACGGGTTTCTTCAGTGCTGCATCACAGAGGCTTTCACACGGGCTTCTGCAATCCGACACTTTTCCAAATAATCTCAGAGGAACGTAGTTTCCAAGTCATCCAAATTCTTGGTGCGCCCCCCTCGCACATGTCACCGCACCCATACCGCTCTCTTGCAGAAGGGCGGGTGTGCCGATTTGTGACCAGCCTTTCGGATGTTGGTTACGGCGCAGTAAAACAGATGCAGGAGGCCTGCGACCTGCTCGTGTGCCAGACCTGGGCGATTTTCTTCACATCTCCTGCTAGGTGCTCCGACCCTGCCACCTCTACTCCTGCCACCTGTGCACCTGCCACCTCTGCTCCTGCCAGATGTCTTGCCCCCACTCCCCTCACCTGCCATTTCCTTGTTCTTTCCTTTGCGAAAGCTTTGAATTGGAGATTTGAAAAACTGTCTGTGCCTCCATCGCATGACGTGCGGGTGTGGCCGCTTCTTTTTGGGACGGGCTGATGTGGCTGCTCCTGCGTGGGGCGGGCGGATCCTGAAGGTCCAGTGAGAAGAGCGGCATGCGCCTGCGCTGCAAGGACCTTCCTTACGCCATCTCCGGAATGTACCTCGAGGCCTTCCACGAGTTCTGCAGCACAGTCACCCTGAAGGCGCGTCCACTCCCGTGGCCTGGCGCGTGGCACTTGCTCCAAAGGGCGAGCCCACCTGCAGCCGGTGATATCGTGCGAATGGCCCCTGTGGCGCCTGCTAGGGCTGGTTGTGTGCTTGTCGAGGCCAAACTGTGAGCTTTCCACACATGTAGCGGTTTCCGCCCGTGCGTGATGGATGTGTTTTGAGCTTGGTTTGCGAGGAGAGGGCATGTGCGCAGGGGGACCAGGCAGGACTGGCAGGGGAGGTGGTGGCCGGCGAGAAGAACATTGCGTACTGCAGGGACGTGTGCAAATTGACGGCAGCTAACTATGCTCTCGTGCCAGTGGCACGGTGGTTTGACCTCCACTGCTCCTGCACCTTCGGCATGAACCTCCCCGGGTCAGACCCCCTGGCAGCCCGTTGCCCATGCCTGCCATGTGCCTCACAGCTCCGGCCCTCCACAAGGGGGTTGTTTGCCCGCTGCAGTCCTGCATAAACGCGCTGGTCACAACCCAGCTCTCTCATGATGGCGAGCACACTGGTGCCCTCCTCCTGCTCTGCGACACACTCGTGCGACGCGCACCAATAGTGTACAACATGCGTAACGGCGCTGCGCCGCATGTGTAACGACATTGAGCGAAGACGATATTACTAGATGATGCTCTTGGGGAACCACGTGGCGGGAGCACCATGAAGCTTGGAGGGCGCGCTGTGGCGGATGAAATCACTGTGGTGGGGGACGTTGGGCGCGCAGTTATGACAGCTCAGAGAGACCTACTGACGCAGGGAAGAGTTCATATATCGTTTTCGAGTGCTTCCTCCCGAAGTGCTGTCCAATGACTGATGCGAATATTGCGGCCAACTTCCGAACAGAGCAGGTGGGTAGATTTGGGGGCACACCCTGGAGCAGCACCACCCCCGCCACGAGGGGCTGCCCGTCGACGCCTGACCAGGTGGAGCCCTCCTGTGGGTGCGCAGGTGCAGCTGCTGATTAGCACTATCCGCAGCACTGCAGATGCGCTTGGCGTGCGGGTGTCGCTCCCGGCAGGTGCTGCTACCCGGAACAGTCCCCACCTTCCTTGCTTCCGCAGTGGCGCAAGTGGCAAGCGGCCCCGAGCGCTCCCCATGCGCCTCGATACTTGTGAGCCCGAGGGCGGAGTCCGGTATACTCAATCTGCCCAGTATCGTGGTGAACGCTAAACTTGGTCATTCCGGCATCAGTGTCACCTGTACAGAAATGCTGGTGATGGCATCCGCGGTGTGATCAGAGCCAAAACCAGAATGCCAGAGAAGGCGATGAGGTGGCAGTTTTCTGAGTGCTGGTCAGAACGTTTTAGATTGGTGAATCTATATGCAAGGAAACGAGTCGAACGCATCGGCTGGGGTCGCCACAGTGCCATTCCACTGAAGTTGCTGGGTCCAAATTGTGACTTGAGCAGAACGGTATCCATATGACATGTGGGTGAGATGAAATTTTCCTTTCCCCTTCGGATTTGCGCGACCCTTTGATGGATCTCGCAACTCGGGCTGATTCGGCGCTTAGGATGCTGTAGTTGGAATCCCCCACAATTACCGAGCGCGGTCTCAGCGTTGTGTAGTCGCATCGTGCGGAGTGCGGCCACATGTTTTGGTGCGATTCCCATTTCGGGCGCCGCACTCGATGAAGAGAGGAAGAGATGCGGGGCTGAGGCTCCGGCATGGGCGTGCGGGGGAGGCGCGCCCACAGGTGGCGTGGAGCATCTGGTGCCGCAGGCGCACCTCATGGCCGAGACGCGGGTGGGGATACTGGACAAGCTCCCCTCCACCTCCCACGCGGAGAGCTGCGCAGCCAAGACCTCCACAGGCTTGGTGAAGCGCTTGCCCGGCACCGGCGGGGAGCGCAGCGTGTCCTTGGCGGTGCTGCAGCAGCACCTGCAGTACGATCTGCAGACGGCCGCGAAGAAGATCGGCGTGTGCCCGACCACGCTGAAGAAAATCTGCCGGCAGAACGGCATCGCGCGCTGGCCACGCCGCGCCGTGAACAAGGACAAGGGCGCCCTCATGCTGGCAGAGCGTGAGCGGCTGGAGAGGTTGGAGGGGCAGGAGCGCGAGGGGAACGTGGAGAGCCCGGCGCCCGAGCAGCAGCAACAGGAGAGGCGCCAGAAGAGACCGGAGGGCAATGATCCTGGCGCCACCACTGCAGAGGCCGTCTTGACTGAGCAAGCTCCCATCACTTCTCAAGCCTTCATGCTCCAGGGTCTGCCTGGGGTGGGGGCTGAGGAGGAGGGCGCCTCTGTCTCCAGCCGTGCTCTTGGCGACGCTCGTGATGCGGCAAGAAAGATGGACACGGCCCAAGAAGTGCAGAAGCTGCCTGGAGCAAACGGCTCAGTCGCGGCGGGGGTATCGCAGGTCTCTGACCTGGCCGGTGATGTGACAGGCCTCGAAGTGGCGCAGAGGTTCTTGCCGATGTACCTGCAAGAGGCTGGGACCGCCGCGGTGAGAGCCGCGAGCCCACTGCTGGCCGGGGATACCCTCGCCCCGGTGTGGCAGACGGACGAGGGCATATCCCGCATGTTGGTTTTATCTTCGAGCACACTTACATACAGGGTTCCCGCAGCAGGGGAGAACTGGTGCGCGCCCCCTGCAGAGCTGGTACCCAAGAAGACCCCTGGCGCGTCCCCCTGCAGAGCTGGTACCCAAGAAGACCCCTGGCGCGCCCCCTGCAGAGCGGGTACCCAAGAAGACCCCTGACGCGTCCCCCGCAGCTGGTACCCAAGAAGACCCCTGGCGCGTCCCCCTGCAGAGCTGGTACCCAAGGGAGACCTGACGCGTCCCCCCCTGCAGAGCTGGTACCCAAGAAGACCCCTGGCGCGTATGCCTTGTTGCACTCTACCGGCCTCTGGGCACGCATCTCCAGGCTCCCCAGAGCGCCGCGACTCGCTGAGTCCTGCGGTGCGCTCCAGCCCTTGAGAGAGGGAAGCACCACCCAGTACCCCACCCATCCCGACCCCTTGCAGAGGCCATCGCGGTGAAGAAAACGCCTGGGGGGTGACTCCTGCCACTCCATCGAGCCTCCGCCAATTAGTCCCATGCGCCCCAGAATGACACTCCACACCGAGGTGACACTCGGTGCACACACCGTGACCCTAAAACTCGAGCCGCAAGAAGAGACTGCGGGCATCCCTACCACCGGAGATGGTCAAACAGTGCCCCGTGCCCCCTCCTTCCCGCCAAGTCCCCGACCCCAAAGAAGCCTACAGCTGCCTCCCTAATGCCTGAGCCCAAAGAAGTCACCTTATTTATCATCCAGGATCGGGCCAAGATCAGTTGGCGTACTCCTTTGTTCGAAGAGGAGCTCGCCTATCTATGCCTGCGTCCTCTGCAAAGCTGATGCAGAGCCTACGCAATCTAACAATGGCACCCGAGGACCCCCACCCCAGAGAGCCACGTGCCCAATCTGAGTTCAGAGATGTCTGAGCCGTTTCCTTGCCATTCAGAGTACTTGAGCTCGATCTGGCACTGAGAAAGCAAAGGAAAGCTCAGTCAGCAGTGGTCGGTCACAGTAGTCACCGGAATCTAGGTACCTAACATGACTGCGTTCGCTGCTCTGCTTGAGTGCGGGCTGTCAGGGGATTGGGTGGCGGTTGTGGCAGGGACACGATGCCCTTGCGCCTGGCGCCTTCCCCGAGGCTACAGGAGGAGGCGCTGACCATGAGCATGGATCTAGACGCCCAAGATCTAGACGCCCAGGTGGAGCTGCTTCGGAAGCGGCCCCGTGTCAGCACGGAGCAGGTCGTCGCTCGCGACTTGCCAATTTCTGCGGGGCACTTCTACGGCGCAGAGCAGCAGCTGACTCCTCTCAGCTGCCGAGGCGTGCTCATGCCGCGCGGCATGAGCGAGCTGTTGCAGCAGGCGCAGGACATCGCAGAGGTGGCCATGCCTCCTGCGGCGATGCAGGAGACTGACCTCGCTGGGAAGGAGATTGTGCAGGCGCGCCCCTTACATCTGCTGAGCCGCCCTTCAGAATGGCCCTTCGGGGGGTCCCCCGGGGGAGGGGCGGGCCTCCACCACCAGACTTCTGGTAGATGCTTTTCTGCGGAGGGCCTCGGTGCTGCGGCGCGCCCGGGCTCGTGCGCTGGTGGACGAGGGCCGCTTTGGCGCCCCCGAGGGTTGGGTGGTTTGTGAAAAAGCTGGGCGTGCTGTGGCCACGGGGTTGCTGCGCTGCACAGGCGGCTGCGTTGCGCCAGGGGAACTTCTCACTTCCCATTGAATCACAGGAGATATCAGGTATGACAGCGCCAGGGCCTCCAGCCATGCCATCAGATGACCGGGATGAGAGAGCGGCGCAGATGGCTTATCACCATGGACCCCCAATCACCCATTCAGGCGTCCAACATATGCACACGGCGTGTCTCCCCGGGATAACTGAGCTGTTACTCCAGCGGTGTCAGTGACATGCAAGCGTTGGCGTGATCTGCCCCTCAGTAGCGGCCCTTAGTGTAGTGGCCACACGTTGTGAGCAAGAGCTTGGATCTATAGTGCTTGGTGCTTTGAATTTATAGTGGGGTGGCCAAGTCGGGGCTGTGCCTGTGCACTGGGTGCATCTCGAGCAGGTTTCCATGGATTTGGTATCGCCAGTGACCCAGCCCAAGAAATGCCACCTGTGACATGCCACCCGCAACACGCAGCGCAATCTACTCCAAGCGCTTCAAACTCAGATGGGGGCGCCAAGGTGTGTCCTCTGAAGGGGGTGTAAATGACAATTGGGTTTTCATAGGGTATGCCTGCTAGTCATGCCACGGGCCCCCGCATGCCACCTCGCCGTAATGCCAAATCCATACCTGGCGGAGCTGCATCTCTCACCTGCAATTCCAGAATTTCTAAGGCAGAGTATGTGATGGGGAGAGTTGTGCTTGGTGGACTGATCCATTGATCTCTCTGAATGGAGTCACCATGGCCGCTGCCGGGAAGCGGGCTGCTGCTGCGGAGCACGCGGACCTTTGTGGACAGTTCCATCGGTGTGGAGATGTGCAATGCTTTGTATGCACTGCCTAGTTTTAGAACTCCTTTGCGGGCGGGAGGTTTGCAGAACGATTTCGTCACCGTCAAAGCACAACTGGGAAACATAATTGTTTGTTGCAAGCAGCCTCTGCAAGGGGAAGGCAGTGGCTACCGAGCTCTGCTTCAGCTCATAGCCGAGCGCTTCAACCAGCCCAGTGCAACTATGCGATTGGAGTAAGTCCTTCTATTCGAGCCTTGTACGATTTGAGTCTTGTATCCCTGGGGGCGTCTCCTGTTGCCAGCTTGATGGGTCATTACCCGCCATAAAGTTGCGTCTCGACACGAGTGTTACTCCACGTTCTATGAGAAGGTTTCCAAAGCTGCTCTCGATCACGGGCATCTTGAATTGGGCGTTAACGTGTTTTATCTATAGTAACACTCTCCCTATGTCTGATGCATCCGCCCGGAAGAGAGGTCGCGGGGTATGTCTCAAGCATGTAAGCTTGTCTTTGTGCCCCTATACAATCACGAGGTCTCAATTCCTGCCTGAATGTCAGTGAAGTGGATGGTGCTGAATGTTACTGAACAACAAACAACAACCATGTTTGTCGTTTAAGGATATATACAATATGTACCCAAAGGACTAGCTACTCATAGATGTCGTGTTGTCTGCCACCACCACGGTTTGTGACCTTGAATTCCCTCCGATCCCCCTAATGAGAAATGACATGAACCACACCCAAACTAAACACAACACAACTCAAACTAAATAAAAAATGCGCCCCATAATTTGTGATCCTACATTGAACGAGTTTGATCTTTTATTTTACAAATCGGACAAAGCCAGGCCAACATATCAATGACAAAATCACAACGACCTCATTATTAGCCACGGAAAATGAAACAGTCATCACATCTATGTCAAAATCTAACATGCCATGCCATGCCGTGCCGTGCCGTGCCGTGCCGTGCCGTGCGGTATGGTTATGCCTGATCCACTTCACAAAACTAGAATACAGGGTTCGATGTACATTTCGCCCCCACGATGAAGGCGTGGTACGATAGGGTCCATAGACTATCGGATCAAAAGTCAACCGGACCGTTGTGTACCGCTCATAACCACATGCCATCTCCGCTTCCCGATATTCCGACGTCCTGGTATCCCGACATCTCAATCGCGGTTACAACTTTGTGCCTTTCCGCTTCACACCTCCGCGCAACCTCTCCTCGAGCTCCTTCGTGTATCGTGTGGAAGAAGACAGGCAACGATCTGATTTTTCCATATGTTCTTTACCGACGCGCGAATGCATGCCACTCTCACTTGATTCTCAATACATGCCACTCTCACTTGATTCTCATTGGTGTCTCCGGCGAAGGGGCAGGCGAGATGGGGGGTGGGTGTCACACTTCCAGGCCCTAATTTCCGATTTGTGACTGGCCAGGTATGTTGACGAAGCGGGTGATCGCGTCATGTTGGTGTGTAACGATGATTGGACAAGATATGTTGAGACGATCGATCAAAGCCAACCAGGACTATTCAAGCTGCTCGTCTCAGTGGTTTCAACCTAATTTCAGATCCTGATTTTCAAAAAGGATGTATGTAGAATGCATGCTTTTAAGTAAATTCAAATTTTGGAATTAGAATTTGTGAAATCTTGTGATATATATATATTTTTTGGAAATACTTTCTAGATTTTTGCTGAAAATTGATTTTTTGGTAAATTAGATGAGTTTTAAAAACTGAATTCTTCGAATTCTGGACGAAGTTCGCAAGCTCGCTCCGGTGATTGACTTTTTGAGGAATTTTGGAATTTAAGGAAATCGTATTGAATTTGTGTAATTTTGATGATTTGGTGAAATTTTGGGTTTCAGTGGGAAACGATTTTTTTGAGTTTTTGCATTGGTTGATGCCAATTGTGAATGTGGGGAAAGTCCATCATTTTCATTTTCACTAATAGCGATTCACTAAGTAGATACCTTTCGATTTGACGTCACCACATCGGCATCTAAATGCATGAGTGTTGACCATACATATTGAATATTTATTTTGCTCTTCACACCTCATTGCCAACAGGCACACTGCATAGCATCTCATTAGAAATAGCTTTCTTCGTACATGATTTTAAGTGTGTGAGAAATTTTCTTTTTGGAATGTCTTTTCTAGGCTGATTCGCAGCTTCACATGCTTAATAGGCTGATGCACAGCTTCTAAGGCACAATGTTTATAGTCTTCTGGGTTGGGTGGGCAGGGAAGGCAAAATAACAGAGCTGTAGATTCCCACGGGCGGAACTACTAAATACCGTTTAAAAGTGTAAAGCCTTCAGATCTAATCACGGGTGCTTTTGATCTGACGACTTAGGAAACTCTGATCGATCTACCGGCACAGAACCCTCTAAAATTCCGCAGGCCCCAATTTAACCATTTATTTTGCTCTTCACATCTCATTATCATGTAACAGAGATAATTTGGCACACTGCACTGTGCCAGGCTGCTGCTGCCGCTACCTGTCAGTGGTCCACCCGAAGTACTTCGCCATGTGCTCGTCGGGAACAACTGCCGGGTCAATGTAGGAGTGGATGCCGGAGAACAGCTGAGACCAGCCACCCAGGAAGCAGCACTTCTCAAGCATCGCGCCCACCGCCCTGGCACAGGTTTAAGCCCCCTTGCGGGCGGTGCGGTGGCCAAAGAAGTGTTCCCCTTCCGGAGGGACACACCACAGCTTCCCCAATGCCAACTGCACTCCGAGCCATTTGCTTACACCGACTGGAGCTTCCCCCGCTCCCACGGCAACCTCCAGTAGCCGGCTGCCATGCACATCCGAGCCAGTTGCCGGGCGCTGCCCCCAACTGGCATCTCGCACCTGTTGCCAGTGCTGCAGGAGCTGCACAAGCCCCGCCACCCCCGCTGCGGGGATGGTGAGCCTCCTGCTGAGGCGCGCGTGCCCCCTGCCTTTCTCCTTGTGGAGATCCACGGAGATCTCGATTCGATCATGTGATGTTGATGTGCTCCTTGCGCATGGACATGCCAGTCTCCGGCCGGACGAAGGTGGCAAATGTGTTTGGAATTTTAAGGAGGGTAACAGCAAACGCAAGCGTAAAATTTCATTCGCAAGTAATAAAGACAGTTCACAGCACGAAACGCCGCAAACACTAGCGCCCAATCATTACTGAACACTATTGATTGGGCGGACTAAGTGAAAGTTCACGAACTTTGGATCTACGTGTCAATGTCAGTTTATACCGACCGCAGTAACACCCCTCGGCACCGGCCCACTTTCTAAAGGTGAATCGATAAACTATTATGACCTGTCTTGTCGATGGTCACACTTTGATCCAACGGTCACGATTAGTTATGCAGATCTACAGCTCTAGATCTAAGGATTTCTTAGGGTTTCTTCAGGGTTTGAGCATGCTGACTGCTACAGTGGGCATAGGCAGTCATGCTTTACAACAAACTGATTATCGGTACCTACAGATGCCAACACCGCTTCTAAAGTTTGACTGTCCGGCCAGTTTCGTTTTGGGATGGTGCCCCTCCAGCTCCAGTTATATGGGGATGGTGCCCCTTCAGCTCTCCAGCTCCAGTTTAGGGGATGGTGCCCCCTTCCACTCCAGTTTATGGGGATGGCGACCTCTAGCTCCAGTTTGTAGGGATGGTGCCTCTTCAGCTCTCCAGCTCCAGTTGTAGGGATGGTGTCCATATGAGTTTGTTCCATTAACGCACAGTGGCATTGCTGTGGTAGGTTGTCAAGATACCCAACCCCCCGGCACCGCAGCGGTCCCGAGCACAAATTGTCCTGGAGATACCGTGGTGTCCATCTCAAAGTAGTGAAGTGCCCAGGGACACACGTGGTGCAGAACCCAACCCTTAGTGTTGGTGGCCGCCAGTTAACCATCCACATAGGACAGGATGCCCACCGTAACGCCCATTATGGGAGCAAAGTCAATTACCAGACGAACCGTGGTGGACAGTGTAATATAAACATTAGCCTCATTGAAGGCATGGAAAGCACACACCGACCCCCCACTGTCCAGCACAACTGCTGGAGCACCCAGAAGGCGGTTTGACACAATAATCCCAGTGATTTTCATCATCTGAGTAGTCCCACAGCTCCGGGAGGGAGCCATCTTCAGAGCGTGGTACATCCACCAGAGACTACACATCAAAGTAGTCCACTTCAGCACAAACATCACACGCCCGCACAGTTGTGCGGACGGCAGCCCACAGTCCCACGTTGCCAGGCCCAGAGCAGCCATACTGTCCAATTGAGACTGCACACCACGTAGCAGAGGCTCACGCTGAAGCCGATTAAGCAGGATATTGGCCTTGTGGCACATGCCCACAGAGCCTTCAATCACATCTGTATGCTCCAGGTATACCAACACTTCCGGCCAGATTCCCACGGCACGCGACCAGCAGCATACTGCCCAGAGAAGAAGGGCCCCAAAGTGTTCACGTTGACAGACGAGTCATACACCGGGGTGCACCGATCGTTGTTGACAAATTTGTGCGCGTGGACTGTTTGCACGTTCTCGGAACCTGTGTCTCATGAACCCGGGTGTTAGGCACTCGCGCAACGGGATGTGTCATTTCTTGGAATTTGTGTAAAAACATGTCACGCCGCGTTTGCTGTGCTAGGAGAGGTACGATCGCATCTGGGTTCTTACCCTCGCGGGATCGTCCCCAGTCTTAGTCGGCCATGCTACCGCATTTAAAGTACTGGGTGAGCGCTTGAAATTTAAGCTCGTATTCGAAGGCTAGAAGGCAATCAAACCGTTTTCTGAATATCAGCTTGAGATATTTCTCCGCCTACTTTCATTTCCACTCTGCGCTCTTGTTTCCCTAGCGCACTTGAAACAGTTGCACTTATTTTTTCATCACTGACCAACAGTTTATATCGGTATCCTCCAGGTACGACGGCGGGCTCATTGGGCAAATATTTCTGGGATCTGGTCGTATTACCGGATCTAAAGGAAGTTCTTGCGATCCTGGAGTGATGCCGAGATCAAAACGGTACCTGCACTTTTTCTGCATTTTATATGCTACTGCCATACATACAGACGTGCGCATATAGTCTACACAATTATGTGGTACATGTCTTCTCAGTGTTCAAAGTTTAGAAAATATATTTAAAAAGATGTGATTCGGGTTGTAGTTTTTTTTTCTCAATGGAGTAAAAAATACACAATTTATAGTACATAGTGTGGACGGGTCATGGCAAAATTTCGATTTCTGCTAGATAACTTAATAACTTGATCAATTTCAAGTGGTGTGCAATTTGCAATGTTTATACTAATTCGCATAAGGATCAAAACGGGATAAAGGTCAACATCTACGTCAGGCACCCTATTCATACTCTACTCATTATTGTGATGGAGCCACCTGAGGCTGTTCAGAACCCGTTTGGTACGCTTGACGAATCTCCTCCTGCTCTCGGCTGGGAACCACCCGCTCCTCCTTCGACCAGGTTACAACACCTCCCCCTGCCTCCTTGCGAGTCTTGCGCCTTACAGCCCCAAACCTCTCCTCTAACATTTGCGCCACCACTGGAACCACTCCTTGCCCCTGTGCCCACTCCTCAGGTCCCAAGATTGGCACACTTTTCGTCTCCAACTCCGCCAGCGCCGAATTCGGGCCAATGCGCCCACCAGTGAAAAGGTGCACTCCAGGAACCATCTTTTTTGTCTCTGGGTGCTTCGCGGCGGCGCCCAGGAACCCCAAGTCTGCCACCTGCGCCTGCCCGCAAGAGTTTGGGCAACCCGTCCAGTGCATCCTCACCTCGTTCGGGATCTCCAGCAAAGCCTCCAGCTCATCTGAGATCGCGCGCGCGTTGGCCTTAGTCTCCACGAGGCCGAACCCACAGAACTCGCTGCCCGGGCACGCCACCAACCCGCTGTGTATACGCCCCGGGAACGGCGTCATGCCCCCATATTGCCCCCCGTGGTTCAGAAGTGGTTCCGCCAGCAATTCCTCCACCCTCGCCTCTGGTACCCCCGACAGCACTATGTTCTGCTCTACACTAAGCCGTAGATTGCCGTCTCCATACTCGCGTGCTAACGTGGCAAACTCGTGCATGTCATTTGCGTGCAGACGTCCTACAGGCACATTAACTCCAACCCAGAACAGTCCCTCCTCTTGTTGCGCATGGACTCCGAGAATTGACCTGCGCTCCCAAGACGGATCCAAAATGCTCTCCCCCTTGCGGGCAAGCTCCCCGTCCGGCAATCGCGCAGCCACCTCGGCACGAAACGCTTCCATCCCCATAGCATCAATCAGGTACATGAGTCGTGTCTTGTTGCGGGCGCCGCGGAACCCAAAGTCGCGGAACACGCAGAGCACCGAGTCCGCGAGTGCAACGGTGTGTGACATGGGCACCCAGGCATCCATGCACATGGCAGCGTCACAACGAGAAGCGGAGAAGAGACCCCCAACGACAATATTGAAACCCAGCTCGCCCGTCTCAGAGTGTCGTGCGGGCTTGAACGCCAGATCATTAATATGAGGGTGTTCGAATTCGTCATGGGTGCCCACTAAGGCAATGTTGAACTTGCGGGGAAGGTTGGTGAACTTAGGGTTGCCCCGGCCATTATCGGTGATGTGGTCATCCAGGAGGCGCATGTATGGCCTGGTATCAAACAGCTCGAGGGGGTCGAGACCAGCCACAGGGCTGCCCACCAGATTGCGCACGTTATCCAGACCGCTCTGAACGCTGGTCAAGCCATGTTCCTCGAGGCCGTCGAAGATGGCCGGAACGGACTCAAGGTCTACCCCACGTAGCTGCCAGCTCATGCGTGTGGTTATATCCGCACAGATGGCTCCACTAGTCTCCGTCTCTTCGAGGTTGTCCAGACACGTCGCCAGGAAGTCCACCTGCAGCCACGCAATCACCCGAGAGACGTGAACGAAAGAGTGCAGCCAGCCGAGAAAGGGCGTGCGCACATGAACACTGCACATCAACTCGCTCTTGAAGAATAGTGGCATCCAACGAGGAAAACTTGTTGCGCACTGGGAGTTCGCTGTGCAGCATGTCAGACGTCTCCCCGTATTGCAGTGATATTGCGACCAACCTCCAAATGCATGGAACTTCCAGCTGCTAAAGCCCATGTAAAGGTGTGGCTGGAGAGCACTTTCTTGCACCATTCCTATTCGTTTAATGACTTTCAGGTTTGAAATGGAGAATACTTCTCCTATCTGAGCCAAGATATATCAACGCTCCGGGTACCCAACTATGCCACAGGAAAATACCTGATCTGCCGTACAGATTCCGTTCGGCATCTTCAGGCGCATCATGAAGCGCTTGGGTGTTGTCTTACGGCGATGGAATAGCCCCATACCCTTCAGGGTCATATCCAAGACTTCCTTCCCGCTTTCTTCGTCCAGAGCATCCCAGTCTGCGGCCGCTAGATCGGACAGAACTTGCAAATTTTTGCCATATTTGTGAATCAACCCATCTGCAGTGTTGTTCTTACTCTTCGCAACCTCGAAAGGACTGACCTTCATCATATGCTTTTCTCGTACGCGCATCTGCCCAGGCCACTGCGGGTTTTCCACAAGCTCTGTTTTTGGTTCCCAAGGGGCATCAACGGCTGCTGGCTGGGAGGCACCAGCCTCCGTCACCGAAGCGAGCGTCTCGGACAAGACTTTGATAGGAGGATGCTCTGTCGGGGCGCGCGCCACCTGCCGCACGTTTCTCTTTAGTATTGAGTGCCTTTCTTTGAGAGTGAATCGGAAGTCAGGACAGAAATACTTGAGCACTTAGACACGCGATATAAGGAATACGCAAGTCAGTGCATGGGACAAACAACGATCGATCAGCACCTGTGGAAGGTCTTCGAAAACTGCGGATCGATCGGAACGGGGCAATGCCTTATCACCGATTCCTTTGTAACTCTCCTCGCACCTGGTGCTGTAAACACAAAACCCGAGATTTCACTGAAGGTTACAAAAGTGGAATAGTTCTGTTTTAGCCTTATACTTCCGTCTCACTGTGCACCAAGCAAGTCCACAGATTGAGCAGGCCGAGGACGGGGCGACATAAAATTCCTCAGCATACTTGTTATACGTGACGGAAGGGGGTGCTAAACGAGACAACGTTTCAATACCTGAGGGCACGATTGGTTCGCGAGGTGCTTTGAGTCGGTAGGGATGTTTTAGACTTCAGCGGCAGCACTGCCCTGCTGCCCGGAGCTAGGGAGGGGCCACGCATGTTGGCAGACAAGTATTATGTTAGTGATACGTGGTGCGGAGAACACTAGTCGAACAAACTTGGGAATTCAGGAATGTGTGCCTGTCGTGTGGGTCTCGGTGGCCAGCTGAATGGACGCCTATTCGTATTGGGTGGGGCGCACTATTAGAAAAAGGGTAATTTATTGATCTTTCACGACTTTTTCATTGTCCCACGTGGCATTACAAGTAATGCATTCAACACATTCAATACAATAAGGAATACATTCACGATTGGGCCTACTCCGTAGCCCTACTCGCTACTCCCTACTGTGTCACTCGACTGCTCAACTCACAACTGCGTACTCGTGACACTGTACAGTAGACTGTTGTGTGATCCTTCCGCAGCGCAGCGCAGCGCAGCGCAGGTTCAGACTTGAGACGAGAAGTATAAAAGCGTGACGTGGTCAGTATTGTGACATGTGGTATATCGCAGCCGCTTCTTTTCTAAAGTCACATGTCTCTTTTGAAGACAGAAGGCTGGGATATGCAACATGTCATTGCACTAACCACGTCACCGCGTATATATATATCGTCACGCTCTCCAGAAACCTTCGAGTTGACGCATGACGCTTGAGAGTTTGCAGTTTCACAGTCGTTTGAGTTTCTTATTCCTTGTACACTGTACAGTAGTTGCCAAGTTCGAGAAGTTATACTGTTTTGTGTTCAGATCACAGATGTAGATGGTGACTCAGTAGTGTGGCCGTCGCGTCGTCTCAGTGTCAACTGTGGCCACAGATGTACCTCTACGATACTTGTGTAAAAAAGCTAAAAAGGTGTTTAACTTTATTATTATACAGTGGCATGGCATAGACGATAGAGAGCGGATTCATGATGCGACCCCTGCCCCTCGCCTGTACGACGTGCCCTCCGCGCCCCAAGACGCAGTCGAGCGACCGCCTACAGTGTCACAGTGTCACGTTCAAGGGCTGCCCCAAGAACTAGAAGGTAAGTAAATAAAGAAGGTAAGTAAAACACACCATGCGATGGGATGAACATGAACCCCTTTTCCCCTTTTCCCGCGCCCCGACCGCGAGAGCCGACGCGAGACGCCGAGACTCCCGTCGGACTCTCGGCGAGAGTCAATGCAATCACTCCAAACGCAAAGTGACACGAATGCACGATTTCGATAGAGTCAAGAGTGAAATTCCGGCCCAGAGTAGGGCCGGGGAAATTAATTTACTCATACGCCCAACGGGCGTGGTTTTTTCTTTTTCTTTTTCTTTTAGTCAAGAGTGAAAGGATTTCAAACGCCGAGAAACGACGCGACGCGAAGCGACGTACTGTACGACGCGACGAAAGGTTCTTTGCTTTTCTATTGGTAATTGTAGAACCGTATACAAGACAACAAGATCTTCGAATGAACATTGAACTTCGAACCTGTGGGGCACGTTTTACCTTTTACTGTCACAGCACCTCGCCTGGTATGGTACCCGAGATGCGTGTCACGGTTAACCCAACGCAACGCAACGTCTGCCGCTATTACTATATTTAAAAAAAAAACTATATAACAATAAAAGGGGTATCGCTACCGGCATAATCTATCATTACAATAATATTTTAGAATACATTGGCCAATCAAATTTACGAATTCCATACAGCTCTGGAGAACTGTCGATCGAAACCATGAGATCCTGAATTCTGGAAATCTGAAGGACTCTGGAGTCTGGACCTGAAACCCACCTGATGTCGCGTGTCCTCGTATGAAACTGTATATCATGAAAATTGAAACCACAGCGAGACGTCAACTTAAGCACTGCTAATATTCATTTGAGCGGTGGTGCAACCCATATATGTACACGAAACTGTTCCCTCAAAAGGTTTCCAGAAATTCCTTTCCAAAGTGCCGCGTTTACCACTCCTCTCTCTCTCACACACACACTCTCACGGGACTCTCTAACGCCGCAGAGGCGCTCGTTTCTACGTGTCGCTTCACGCGTGGCCCGATTATTTCAGCAGCTTTGCAGATTTGAACGGGTGCTATCTTCTGAGAACTATCTAGGGCTTGGCAAAACCTCGAGAACGACAAAAGATATGGAAAGAGTGAAAACTGAAGCTGATTCAAATCAGTTTACCCTCCAAGAAGTCTCAAAGCACAATAAGCTCAGCGATGGTTGGATTGTTGTTCAAGGGAAAGTGTACGACATCACTAACTTTGCTCAAACTCATCCTGGCTTTAGCAACTCTGGACAGGTAACAAAGGGATCCCCTAAATCGCATGTTTTCACCGGTGTATATAACTCCTGTGTATGGTGGATTGATAGTTGCGCCGAAGACAAGCAAAAGAACACCGAACAAAATTCCTATTTAGTACTGATCCGTGTCAGTGTATCGTGGGTCGTGTGCAGGTCAGTACTGCACTTGCAATCACGCGTTGCTTGGGCACAGACTGTACCGACGAATTTCAAAGCATTCACAGCCCCAAAGCCTGGCAGCAGTTGGCGGACTTCCAGATTGGGTTGCTTGCGAAGCACGTCGGAGCGGAATCCACAGCGACGCCACCACCGCATCCATACCCCACGTGGCTAGAGGGACAGCGATCCACGTGGTTAGCATACTCAGGTGGCGCCTTAGGAACAGACGTACAAGTACGCGCGGAGAAAATCATGCAAGTTAGAAAGGCACAATCCCCCTTGACAATCAGTGCATCTTCCTTCACACACATCACTCTCATCGCCCGGCAGGTGTTAGGATACTCTGCCATACTATTACTTGCGTCGCTACCAAGTGCATCTTGGAAGCATTGTAGGAGACACAGAACTGCCTGTTCCTAGTGTAAGTATTTGGCCAGTTGATTGTACGTCTCATGCTATTATTCCCTTTTCTCTCGATCTTGTAATCCTTGTCCTGCTAATAAATGTGATAGACGAAAAGGTTTGACATAGGAAACGAATAAATCAAGTGTGTATGTATTTTTATTTTGAATTAGATGTCAGGCCGGTTGCACGGAAAAATTGGCAGTACCGGACCAATCGAAAAATTCGGGAAACGACATGATGTGCGTTGATTTATCTTATCGTATGGTGAAAGGCTTTTGATGATTTCATGTAATTGCACCTGTACAATACGTCGACATCTTATTTGGGGAAAACCCGCAACAAATGAAAAGCAAAACGTTCAATGGTATTATTATGTGTTGATCCCCCACAACGGCAAAGCCTGGGCACAAGCCTTTGGCACTCGTTTGATCCTTGGGTCTTCTGCCTGAGTTATTTCCATTTCAAAACAACCAGCCCATGTTCTGCTCACAAATAAGTGGCGAGGGCTTTCGTAGTTATATTTCATAAAAGCTTACTTGTGTTTATTTTTAAAAGTTTTAAAGATGGATCCCGAAACTGTGAGGTTCATGTTTGCCCCCCTCATGAAGGGGGTGACTTTGTGTCACTGACAATCGCCCCCCTTTCTGTTTCACTCCTCACTGTGAATGTCACATGCAGTCTGGCACGTGCTCTCCGACCGACAGTCCGACACTCAAAACCCTAAGTAATTTTGTTATCAAATTGTGTTGAAATCTGTATAGGCAGCCCTGACCGGGAGTCCCGGTGCAGGCCCCTATGACAGATTCCTAGGTAGCCAACACTGGACCGTGACTGATCCGTAAGCCTGTGCTGTGACACACCGAGTGTCACAGGTAGCTAGACTCGAGACCGTTCCGACTCCGTGACCGTTCCGGGTATATTCATGAGGAACGCAATTATTTCCCCCAACAGTCGCGGCGGGACCAGCCGCGTGCCCCGCGGGTCCAACGGGGTACCGACAACGGCAGATTGGGGGAAACAGAGCGTTCCTTCGTGTGTCACTCCTCGGCGTCTACGTGGCACGGTGGGGATTTAGTACTCTGTACCGCACCAGTATCGCCATCAATAGCCTGAGTAGCTCAAACGGCAGAGCGCTCGCCCGGAGCCGTCGCAAAAAGTTCGAGTGTCACAAAGTGGTCACATGCATAATGCAACATTTGCAACTTTTTGGAGTTGTGTGACCTTTTAAGGTCAATTGTAAGACTCGGAGTGAAAAAAAATTTTCAAAAAAAATATTTTCCGGCTCGCCGGCAGCCAAAATCGATGGTTTTTGGCCTGAAAAGGCCATTTTGCGTGCGCGGGTGCTAGAGGATTTCCCGTCGGTGTCCGAATCGCGTGTTTGAACTTCGTGGGACCTTCCAAGGACCATCACGGGTCACTTAGTGGAAGAAATGATGAGAAATTTTTGTTTGGGGTGCTCGCCCGGGGCCAAAATGGCCGTTTCTGGGGCCTGAGCAGGCCATTTTGCGTGCGCGGGGCTATAGGATTTCAGTTAGGTATCCGAATCGCGCGTTTGAAGTTCGTGGGACCTTTCAAGGACCATCACGAACTACTTCGTGGAAGAAATGATGTGAAATTTTAATTTGGGTGCTCGCCGGGGGCCAAAATGGCCGTTTCTGGGGCCTGAGCGGGCCATTTTGCGTGCGCGGGGCTATAGGATTTCAGTTAGGTATCCGAATCGCGCGTTTGAAGTTCGTGGGACCTTTCAAGGACCATCACGAACTACTTAGTGGAAGAAATGATGAGAAATTTTAATTTGGGTGCTCGCCGGGGGCCAAAATGGCCGTTTCTGGGGCCTGGGCAGGCCATTTTTTGTGCGCGGGGCTATAGGATTTCAGTTAGGTATCCGAATCGCGCGTTTGAACTTTGTGGGACCTTTCAAGGACCATCACGAACTACTTAGTGGAAGAAATGATGAGAAATTTTAATTTGGGTGCTCGCCGGGGGCCAAAATGGCCGTTTCTGGGGCCTGAGCAGGCCATTTTGCGTGCGCGGGGCTATAGGATTTCAGTTAGGTATCCGAATCGCGCGTTTGAACTTTGTGGGACCTTTCAAGGACCATCACGAACTACTTAGTGGAAGAAATGATGAGAAATTTTAATTTGGGTGCTCGCCGGGGGCCAAAATGGCCGTTTCTGGGGCCTGAGCAGGCCATTTTCAGGGTTTCTGACAAGAAGTGAGATATATATATGTCGATATATATGCTCGAATGCGTGTGTGCAGAACAGTCTCGCAGGGGCGGGTGTTCTCGGATACTAAGATGATATAAAATACTGAGTTAGGTGTTTTATAGCACACCGTGACACACGTGACAACGGGCACTGGTGACACATCGGGCTGAGGGGTGACAGACAGGAGACCCACTGTGCCCCCCCCTTACAGTGGGGGTGGCAAGATTGGGCTCCCCGTGACACCACCTCACCCCGTGGGGTTGAGGTGTCACCAGGCAAAGAGACAGGAGCAGTGCAGGGTCTAGGAGCCAAACTGGCCCGAGCAGTCCGGCATGTGCCATCCCAAATTGTCCAAAAGTCTGTTGCTAACTAAATCTAAAGAGTTCGGTTCCCTCGAGAGTCAATCACAAACCGTGCAGGCATGGAGAAGGGTCTTCGTCGAACTGTGCTGTTTCTACTTAATCTTGCTGGCGGCGGCGTCACCCTTGATCGCATGCGTCAAGCGCCAGTGAGGCAATACTCATCCCTACAACGTTCAACCAACGCCGGTGCGATGCCAGAGCCAAAAGCGGCCTGGCACCACCAGAGCGGATGCGTCAACGAAGAGGGGGCAGGGGGATGGAAGGTGAAAAATGCGGCGAGCCCCCACTCTGCCGCCAACGAGCGCGCATGCAGAGGGGAGAATCGGTGGGGTTGGTGTCGTAACACCACCGCACACCACCACACAGTGGCCAAGGGGCACGAAGGGTGGAGCGGAGAGCGGAGGATGCTGCGGACGCAACTCGTCGTGCTCAGAGTTGTCGTCATTGGCGAAGGCGATAGACTCGATGTTGGTGTCTGGTGCATAAGCACCACCAGACACCACCAGACCATAGCCAGGTGCAGGATGCCGTCGATGGACTCGAAAAGATGCCAACGCTGAATGAACAGCGGGCATGCGCGCATTCTGGCGGTCAGCGGACATGGTGGCTGACCGCTGGCTGGAGAATTCCGCGAACGCGAGGTTAGGGTTCCCAAGCGAAGACATAACTATCTGAAAAACGAACCAAATCCAGCGATGGATGAGTCAAATTGGTGTAGATTTTGACGAGGAAGACGCCGGTGACGTCAAACAAGTCGTGCGGCAAGCCAGTTGTCCTGCAGGAGCAGTGCTGCTGTCCAGAAAGGCGAGGGCGCGTTTGGGTGCGTGTCTACAACGTAACTCTTCGTAAAATTAACCAAATCGGGCGATGCAAAAGCCAAATTGGGGTGAAATTCGACGAGGAAAACGGCGGTGAGGTCAAAAATAACGTGCGGTAAGCCAGTTTCGCCACGGTACGGGCGCTGCTGTCCAGAGTTGGAAGCACGTAGTCGGTAATGTTGGAAAATGCGTAAAAACAACGGGGCTCAACTCCAGCCCAAATTGTCAACGGTTTGGTGATAAAATTTTGAACGCGGCCGCGATCTTCAACGGTGGCCGAGGTCTAGATGTGGTTGCTGACGGCGACGTGCGTCAGTTGCCGGCGGCGTGCGGCGGTTACAAGGAGAATCGGCGTGCTCTCCAGGGATCCAAAGCAACAAACGAACACCCACAAGTGGTGGCCGATAACCTGACAAGAAGTGAGATATATATATGTCGATATATATGCTCGAATGCGTGTGTGCAGAACAGTCTCGCAGGGGCGGGTGTTCTCGGATACTAAGATGATATAAAATACTGAGTTAGGTGTTTTATAGCACACCGTGACACACGTGACAACGGGCACTGGTGACACATCGGGCTGAGGGGTGACAGACAGGAGACCCACTGTGCCCCCCCCTTACAGTGGGGGTGGCAAGATTGGGCTCCCCGTGAGTTTCAGGGTTTGTGCTACATGTAGGTCAAGGATAACATCGAATTTGCAAGCAACCCATGTCCGTTGCATTCCTATGGGGTTTCGCATTATGATTGCAAGCATATTGGACCATTATAACCCATCAAAGATTAAGTTACACAAGTGCAGCTAGGATACGTTGATGCTCCGCCTCCGGTACTATCAAGTAGTCCTGCCTGCCTACTTTGCGCTTCCTCAGAGCCACTTCCACACACACTATATGATGTGAGTACGTCAAACATTTTCTGCTATTGTCTACAAAATACTCCGTGCATGTGCTTTCATCCCTCCATTCCAAAAATCTGCCTTCAACAACGAACTCGCCAGGGGTAGCATGCACTCCTGCCCCTGCACTCCCCCCCACACCCTGTGTGTAGTAGTCGTCTTTGATGCCGTCCGCGTCTAGCACTTGATGCACTCCACCTAGCGCCTTCACCAAATAATATTGGTGGTTCTCATCTCCCCCCGATGAGCGTGCAAAGATGCTTCCTCGTGAAACCTCCACTTGCGCCACGTCGTGCGCCTGCTCCGCTGCACGCATCCTCGTTCGCCGCTCTTCCCCTACCGCCTCCGCCACCATCGTGAAAGGCACCCATTCATCCACATGACTCTTATAATGGCACCCTTCACTATCCGGTTGCGGGTGCTCACATTGTGCGTAGCAATAATCGCAATAACATGGACGATCACGCTTCAACCCAACCATTAGGCCAACTCCCGCCCGCACCGAGTGCAACGCCAAAGTGCCATCCACCGTCTTGAAGCCCTGGCCCGACTCGTCGACATCGCCATCCTCCACCAAAAAGAAGAACCGCTGCCCAAATGCCGAGCGCCGGTTGGATCCTTGGTCCTTCGCAAACTGCAATCTCTCCAGGCAGAATTCATACAAATCCCTTGCATTCAATATCTTTCCATACCACTTATCCGTTGTTGCCATTACCGCCAAACTAGCCTCATGCTTCACCGCAACTCCCATTGCATCTTGCTCGCCTCGTGCGTGGGATGTCTCAAAAAAGTTTCGTTGGCACGGTATGCCAAGCCCTCGTACCCATTCCATCGGGCGCCCGCTCTCCACCACATCCGCAAAGGCCGTGCCGCATTTGTTCTGCGCCGCACTCCCATCCGCCCACTCGTGAATGAATTTTGGGAGGGGCAAACCTCTTTTCTGAAAGTACTCCTTGACGATGAGTTTACGCATGTGCTGGATGGCACGGTGGCTATGGGGCATGTCGTTGCCCATAAAGTACAGGTAATCCTTCACAATGATGGGATTCTCCTCCGTGGACTCCACCCCGTCCACCTCCTTTACCGCATGCCGCCATAGCACGCAGCATAGTAGCGAGGCCTGCTTCACAATCCAATGCAAGGATTGGATTGCCCGTGGAATGTTCAATGCATGGTTCTCGCTGAAGTCGAAAAGAAGGAGGCAATGGCCCAAGGGCAAATTCTCCTTGCACTTGTTGAACATGTTCATCGTGTGTTGGGCCATAAAGCAATGGTATGGATATGGCTTTAAAAATGGACAGGTTTGCCCACTCACCCCGGCTAGTTCTTTCACCGCCCAGTCCCCATCTGCATCCTTCCGCACGAACTTGCCCGCGCACGAACACTTCTTGGACTCCCCCGGTACATGCCCCAGCACACACCCTTGTAACTTGGACACGAGCTCCCCTACCGGAGTCTTCTTCTGCACAAACTGTACTCGGTGTTTGTTCTTCCCGTCGTCGTCGGTTCCCACCACCGCGCTCTCGTAGGTACTCCACTCAACCTGCTGACCGGCCTTTCCTATCTCCGCCTCGCACAGCTTCAGGTTTCGCAACCCCCCGCAATCCTCGCACGACCCATCCAAGCAAGGCATAGCGCGTGAAACTCTGCAGGCTCTCCGTCTGCCCCCGTTGGCTTCGGGCACAACAACGACGCTACAAACTTTGACGTCGACGAGCCAACCTCGCACCGCCCGCAGACCTTGTCCGGGAACGCCTCTGTCGGCTTTCGATTGGATAGAACTGCCCTCTGCCCCCCTAGCAGAGGGCAACACGTCCTATCCTCGCACTCGCACTTAGAGTGCAATACCTCGTGCGCACGGTTGTATGCTGTCAATGCCAACCGGAAGTCCTCGTGATATCTGCAGCAGCAGGATATCGTGTCCCTCCGGGTAAGCCTGCGCACTTCCTTCGGCTTCTTCTGCTCGAAAGTCCTCAAGCCCACCTTCACATCAGGTTCCTTCTTCTTGAACCTTCTGAACACCTCCAGCTGCGTCATTTCCAGCCACTGCTTTGAGGCCTTTTCAACTCTCCCGTCTTCACGTCGAACCTGTATGACATCCCTTTTGCAGGTGGACACCCGCGTTATCCCTGGGCTGAGCCAGAAGTCCCTTATTTTCTGCAACACTTCGGCGTTCGGGGCGTCCTTTGCCTTCTTCTTCACTTCAGTCACCAAGCCCTTCAGCAGCCCGCTTCCTCGCCTTCCTGCCAGCTCAAGGCCGATACCAGCTTGCAAGTTCCGGTGCCCTAACTGCCCTGTGGTTACCACACCGACTTTTATGCCTAAAACTCCGGCGACCTCTTGCACTGTTTCTGACGCCCCTCCCCCAAACGCCATCGCTGCTCCTGCCAGTTGAATGTCGCGGTCTAGTTTGTCGTTTGCAGCGGCTGCTTGCGAGGGAGGCGAAGGCCGCACATAAGCTGCTCACTATGCCCATACCCACGCGATCCTCTGGTGCACGCATGCCACCACGCACCGCTGTTTGAATGCCGCTGTCCAACGTTTGCACATAGTTCGCGAGCGCTCCTGGTATCAAATCGTCACGCGCGTTCTGAAATACCCCCTGCAGCTTCTTGTTCCGGTGACTTTTGCTTCCCCGCGGGATACCGATAGCAGCGGTAGCGCCCGATCCCCCCTCTTCCGGGACCCGATCAGGGATATCCACTCGCAAACGCTTCCTCGCGCGAGAGTCCGCCTGACGTCGCCTTGCTGCAGCGCGCCGTTTCGCAACAGTGGATACTGGCGTCGTCCCAACTGCAGGCGACGCTATACGCGATTCCACAGCGGGCGGTCTAGGGGATGCCACAGCGGGCGCCACAGCGTGCGCCACAGCGGGCGCCACAGGGTGCGCCACAGCGGGCGCCACAGGGGGCGCCACAGCGGGCGCCACAGGGGGCGCCACATCCAACCAGTACTTAGCGAAGGCTGTGATGCGTGAAGCAAGTTCCACGCCACGCTCTACATCTGCTGCATCCACCGGGTACACCTCAGGGAAATCATGCGCCTCTTTGCCAAGGCTTTGCAACAACGGCAGTAAGTCAACTAAACACTCGCTAGCTGTTTGGGTGTGGCAAAAGCCACAGGTGGGAACCTATGCAATTAGTTCCCCCCTTAAAGTCTAAATCAGTTCCATACTGCAGTAGTAGGGCGGTCCGCTGCTGTACTCTCTCTGACTTTGTTTTTAAAAAAGCAGTTCCCAAGCAAGTCACCCCCCTATAATCGTCCAGGCCCTCTGCTTCCATCAAGACATCCCAAGCGCAAGGTAGACAAGCGAGCGCGTACTGGTAGTCGGTAATATCGCACAAATAGCAATCAGGTCCAAACCATACGTGCACTCTTGCTCTCCTATTGCAATAGTCGCACTTCATGATACTTGAGAGTTTAAGTCTTTCGAGTTTGCACTTTCGCGTCCGGTGTTATGCCCGTTCAGGTCTAGTTCACGCATACACGCATCACCGGCCGCGAGATCTAAGCTCCGATGTGACTGGACTGATCTCGCGGCCGGTGAAACTTTTCTTCATACACATCGGATTATGGTATAATTGCGCAGAAGATGTCACCGGCCGCGAGATCAAAGTCTCCCTGTGACTGGATCGATCTCGCGGCCGGTGAAATTTTTCTTCTTACACATCAGATTGTGTATAATTTCGCAGAAGATGTCACCGGCCGCGAGATCTAAGCTCCGATGTGACTGGACCGATCTCGCGGCCGGTGAAATTTTTCTTTGTACACATCAGATTATTATGGTATAATTGCGCAAGAAGATGTCACCGGCCGCGAGATCAAAGTCTCCCTGTGACTGGCCTGATCTCGCGGCCGGTGAAGCGCATGCGCATTTTCAAAGCTTTGCAAGTTAGTTACAGTACGGTTTGGCGAAAGTGCTCACAAGTTTCTCAGTTTGTTTAGTAACACCTAGTTACTAAAATCTTCTATATACTTATACTCTCAATACTTATCGAGAAAAAAATGGCCAGGCGTGGAAATAAAGCGCTTTCAATAGCCTTCGGCGCGGAAGCGCAACCCAAGCGGAGCAGGCAATCTCTGTTCCCCCCTCGCCTAGGATGCGTGGTGCCCGATTGCCCGCACATTGGAAAGGCACCACTGGTCGAAGTGCAGGCGACGAAGTGCACTCTATGCCAGGGCTTTTTTCACAGGGGTTGCGGCACGGAATCTCCGCAGTACAAAGGGGAATGCAAGCGCTGCGGGGACATTACCCGCGAGCACTGCCTGTTTTGCGGGAAGGGTGCAGCGCAGGGCGCTCCTGTGGGCCACGCATGCGGAATTTGTAAACGCGGGTTTCACGGCCGTTGCGCGGTTGGCCTCGGGGTGGAGATGGACGATATGGCTTCTTGCCATCGGTCCAACTGTAAATGCCCGTTTGGAGGGCTGTACAAAACTCAACCTGCGTTTTTTGACAAGCAGCCCTCCGGCTCATTGGCCTTGCCAGCACAGGAGGCAGCAGGGGAGGCGATCGCGGGAGGGGATGCTGCACAGCAGGCGGCAGGGGAGGCGATCGTGGCAGCAGGAGGGGAGGCAGCGGAGGCAGGAGCGGTCCCCATGCCTATGCTTTTCATGACGATAGGAGAAGGGGAGGCGTCAGAGGAGGAAGCACAGGAGGCAGCACAGCAGGCAGCAGGGGAGGCGCATGCGGCAGCAGGAGGGGAGGCTGCCAGCACCTGTGCAGGCAGCAGGGGAGGCGCATGCGGCAGCAGGAGGGGAGGCTGCACAGAAGCCAGCACAGCAGGAAGCAGGGGAGGCGATCGCGGCAGCAGGAGGGG